>WNWK01044467.1:0-15084 GCA_009830355.1 Cherax destructor | reverse complement strand
CCATTACCCTTCACCCTACTTCCTTTCCCTGCACCACATCTGCCCACACCTTCTTACCAGGCCTTTGTGAAGTTAATAGGTCATCCTCAGATTCTTCCCCTGGCCTTTCCTTGATTCCCTTTGTCTCCACTTACTTCCATGCTCTCTTCCTATGTATTTCTGCTACCACTACTGACACTGTACCCTGAACCTCAACTGATGTCCTGTCTTCCCCAGGACTTCACCTGTCCTTCAGTGCCGTCATTGACGTCAAATTGATTCTCCCCAATTCCCATCCCTGCCACTTCCTCAAGTGACAAAGGACCACCTGAATGAACTCATTCAGATCCTCCAAGATCTCAGCCTCCTCCCGTACATCCTCTGACTCTCGTCCATAGACGTTACACCATTCACCACAGATTCTGCAGGCTGCACCCTGTCCACCTCTCCCTGTACTCTTTCCTCCTGCTCCACCTCCTCGCCCATACCTGACGTACCATGCCCTCCTTCACACCATCTCCTTGTTTCCTTGCCAATTCTTCGTCCTGTTGCACTCCTTCATCCATCCGTAGTACATCCGCCTTCCCGACGTTACCCTCCTCAGGCCTTTTACGTGATTAGTCAACCGCCAGGTGCCCCGTCTGCCCACACAACCAGCAGGTACGCACCTGTCCAACATAGGTACATATACCTGAGAGAGAAAACCATGCATTAAGATAAAGGAGGGTATGGATTCCTTAACGTCATTTTTACCGAATATGTGCCTTCCAACATACCAGCGTAAAGACCATTCATCCATCTACCAACAGTAACAGCATGGACAATCCCATACATCTTCATCATTTCCTGTATGTCACTTTCCCCGGCTTCAAATGGGATGTTTCGCAACTTTATCCACTTGTAAGTTGGAACGTCCCTTACACATACCTCCAGTCCTTGCATTACCACCACCCGCTTGTCCTGATATTTATCCACAACTCTGTATACCCCTGCCGTACATGCAATTTCATGAACATCCGTCGTGCCCCGTTAAGGGCTATGCTATACAATTCTGAGTGGTCCACACCCAGAGAATCTCGAAGTATAGCCGGCAAGACAACGTCCACATTTGACGGATAAACCGCTCCCTGAAGTACTTCAATACCAATACCACCAGAGGTCTCCTCAATACACCCGCACACAACCAAGGCTGGGCGTGGAATGAATCCAAGTAAACTATATCGTATTCTTTATCACTGTCTACTGCCTCAAATGTTTTATTGAAAACGTCAGTAAATTTGTGAGGCAGGAACGACTCTCGTGAACCCATGCTGAGATTCATTAATCAAATTATGTTCTTCAAGGTGACTTCTAATAATATCAGCTATAATTGATTCTAATAATTTGCCTACTATAGACGTGAGGCTTATTGGACGGTAATTTGATGGAATTGACTTATCCCCTGATTTGAATATAGGAACTACATTAGCTATCTTCCACATCTCTGGCACAACACCAGTTAGGATGGACGTATTAAACACATTCGTTAATGGCTGACTAAGTTCCATCTTGCATTCTTTAAGTACCCTGGAAAACAACTCTCGGGTCCCGGGGACTTATTTTGCTTCAGTTTATCTATCTGTTTGATAACCATGTCCCTCGTGACAGTAATATTAGTTAATTTGAATTCTTCAGGAACTGAATAATTGTTAATTTCTGGAATCTCATTTACGTCTTCTTATGTAGAGAACACATTTCCAGTTAGTTATCCGTCAGCTGTCCATTCCCAATTTTCAGAGGTCCTACCTTTTCCCTCACCTTCGTCCTATACATTTGAAAGAACCCTTTTGGATTAGTCTTTGATTCATTAGCAACCTTATTCTCATAGTCACGTTTAGCCTTTCTAATCCTCTTTTTTACTTCTCTTTTCAACTGAACATATTGGTCAATAAGGTTAAAATCTCCTCTTTTGATGCGCCTATAAATTCCTCTTTTCTCCCCTAATAGATGTTTTAGCCTCCTGTTAATCCATTTGGGATCGTTATTATTTGACCTAAATTCTCTCTGGGGAATAAACATACTCTGTGCACGTTGTACATTATTAAGAAAAAAATCATAAACCGCAGATCCCATCGTAATCGTTAGCAGATTACCCCAGTCGAGATTAGACAGATGTTCCCTAAGTCCAATATAATTGGCAGAACGAAAATCAGGAACTTTTACCGTATTATCCCTATTCTCGTATTCCCAGGTAATATTAAAAGTAATGGATTTGTGATCACTAGCTCCAAGCACTTCAGTGATCTTGTATGGGCCAGAAGGCCTTCTGCAGTGTTCCTCCATTCTTATGTTCTTAACTCCACCTCCTTTGGTGCTCTTGTGGTGAACCAGGTGCTTCAGCTCCTTCAGTACCCTATTTTATAGTGCCCTAATTATCAAAGCATATTCCATGGATGGAGTAGATGGGTTGGGTAGGAGTTTTTGTTTGTGAGATTGGTTTTGGGTTATAGGGGGACCTACCTAGTGTGGACCAGTTGGCTTGCTTCATTGTTCCTTATTTCTGTGTTCTTGTATTAATATTGGTAGAATTACCGACAATATGTTAAGTAAAAGGACACAAATGCAACTTACGAGACATTTTATTGTCTCATTGAACCTATATATACCCTGTGTGTCCATGCATTGTTTGTAACGGCTTGAAAAAGCTCCTGGAGAGCGAAACGTTGCCACAATAAAATGTCACATTAGTTGTAGATGAATGGTTCAGTTGCATTTGTGTCCTTTTACTTAACATTCTGTGTTCTTGTGAGTGAGAGGGGTTGTGAGTGAGAGGGGTTGTGAGTGAGAGGGGTTGGAGTGAGAGGGGTTGGATTTGAACGGGACTTGCACAATGGTTGGGGGAGGGGTTGTCGGGGCTTCTGCTTGGATGGGGATGGGTTGGACAAATATTTTGGTGGGTTGGTTTTGACATGGACCTGCCAAGTATGGGCCAGTAGGCCTGTTGCAGTGTTCCTCCTTTCTTATGTTCTTATGGTAAAAAACAAAACAAAAATCAGGTATTTTATGACTGTCCTGCAAAATCCGCATCCGCATCTGCCCGGATGTCAAGATGTGACATCCGTAATCCACATCCGCATTTTACTGTAAGCAGATATCCGCATCCGCATCCGTATTTTACTGTAAGCAGATATCCGCATCCGCATCCACATCCGTATTTTACTGTAAGCAGGTATCCGCATCCGCATCCGCATCCGCATCCGCATCCGCAAAATAAGTAAGTAAGACATCCGTATACACATCCGCATACCTGATATTTAAATTTTTCACATCCGATACATCCCTACACTGTACGTCAACATGACCAGGGACCCAACAAAAAACAATATCTTTGTGTTTGCTAGAGATACGGCGTAATCAAAGTAGGATACGAAGAACTAAGGGGTAAGGAGTATCAAATTTTCGGATAGCCTGTAAAGCATTAAGGGAGTCTGAAACGACCACAAATGATGACACAGGCATAGATGCAATACGGATAAGTGCCACAAGAATGGAATACAATTCAGCTATAAATATGTTAGCCTAGGATAATAGATGCCCTCGCATGACTCTGTCCGGAAACACTGCTACGAATTAGACGCCATCAGATAACTTAGAACATTCGGTGTACACTGCGATAGAATGAGAATGAGAGCGAAAGTGGTCTAGAAAAAGAGAGCAAGAAGCCGCCGTAGGTAGTTGGGCTTTCTCGCAAGGCAGAGGAAAAGAACAGACACGGACAGCAAAAACTTCCCAAGGGGTTAGGGGAAAGGGAGATGCCACATGAACATATAAAGGTGGTAGCTGAAGGGAAGACAAGAGCGAATGTAGCAAATAAAGAGCGTCTACTAACATGTGGCAATCCTATACATGGAAGGATTGCGGAGATCATGAGAGCGAATATAATAGCGAAGGCAATGTGCATCATGACGATCGGTCAAGGATGGAATGTTCGTTTCTACATAGAGGCTCTCAACCTGTTAAGAACAAAAAGTACCAAAGCATAAATGCAATCCCTGGTGATGGATGGGATTAAGGCTGGAAAGAGTAGCAGGGGAGGCCGCTGAGTATATCTGGCTACCATAATCGAGTTTCGATAAAATTAGGGCTGAGTGCACTGGTGAGAGCGATGGGAGGATAGGGGGAGGTATCATGTCCTGTAGTAGATTTTTGCAAAAGAGAAGAACAATAGCAGACTTCTACAGCTGGGGAAGAACTCTTTGTAGCCATATAATATTAAAGAGTCGTAAGAGGACTGCAAGAGCTGACTGATGTAAATGCTGTAGCATTCGAATATGTATGCCGTCTGGCCCAGCTGCTGATGATCGGCAAGCGGAGAGTGTTACCATCAGTTTTTGAAGAGTAAAAGGCACATTATAAGATTCTCCGAGAAAAGAAAATCTAAGAGTTTTAACGCTGGCAGACTTAAAAGAAAGGAACGAGGGATAGATGGAGCCCCTAGAAATGCGGACCAGATGATTACCAATTTCAGTGGCAACGGCAACAGGGTGTGCAATATCGACTCCGGCAACCTTTAGAACAGGAGCCGGGTCAGGGGAGAATTTACCACTCTCTTTCAGACTGCACTCGAGGAAACCGAAGTGACGGTGAAACGTAATCCCACCAGCAAGTGCATTTAGCATCACGATGACATGGCGATCAATTGCTCTCCTGTGTTTAAAATCAATTAGTCTCTCTGTGGTTCTGTTATACTGGTACCTGCCCCACGCAGTGCATTTCAAACGTACTGCCCGAGCACAAGCAGGAGACCACCAAGGCACGACTTGAGAATGCTTGCCCGAGGTTTGGGGATAGAATTGAAGCTGCGGTTAAGATGGATGTCGAGATGTAAAACCTCATCAATGGAGGACGAGGATGGAGCCTCATGAAAGGCAGTACGATGTGTGTAAAGGTCCCATTTCGCCCGGTCAAATTGCCAGCGTGGGTTACGAGGAGGTGGAGAATAATAAGGGGACTTAAGGATGATTGGAAAATGATCGCTGTCATGTAAGTCCGGGAGGACAGACCAGGTGAAGTCAAGGACAGTTGAGGAAGAGCAGATGGAGAGATCGATGCAAGGGAAAGGAGTTCGAGGATCAAAATTAGTGGGAGTACCCATATTTAAAACATGGAGGGGGAGATAAGCAACAAATGCCTCCAAATAAATGCCATGGGAGTCAGCGTGCGACTCAACCCCAAACAAAATGGTGTGTGTTAAAATCAGTAAGTAACAGAAGGGGTGGCGGCAAGGAAGAAACTAGAAAATCAACATCTGGGATAGACAATTCCCAAAAAGGGGAGAGATATAAAGAACAGTGTGTATACCACTTATTCAAGTGGATACGAGCTGCGGTGTAATGTAGAGAAGAATGAACATAGAGATGATGGTTTGGAATATCAGTGCGTATAAGAAGAGCGCTTTTGTTAAAGGTTCCATCGAAAAAAGGATCCGATGAATATAACAAATCATAGCCTGAAAAGGGACGGATAACAGTGGATTGTAATTTGGGTTCTTGCAAACAGACCCCAACAGGGAAAAACTGGGAGAGCAACACCTGAAGCTCACCCTGGTTACCCCTGAGGCCTCGGATATTCCACTGCAAATAAGACATGATTTATGAAGAGAAAGATACAAGTTGAAGTTAGAGGTATCTATGGACTAGGGTTAGAAAAGTCCACGTGTGGAGGTAGCGGAAGACCTGTAATCAAAGAAGGAGTGGGACGCTGTGAAGGAAGGAGGGGTGTAGACGGAGAAGAGAGAGGAGGAGGAACCGGAGGTGGAGCTGTGTCCATCAATGGTCCAGTCTCTGCAATAAATCCTGCGATAGCTTCCAGCGTTTCGGAAAACAAAGATGCAGGATGTGGGACCACATTAGAGATGGAAGGAGGTGGAGGGTGAGACTGTCGAAGAGGTTTGGGAGAAGACAGGAGTGGAAGCGACCTGGGGAGGCAGTCAAGGAAGAAACTTGGGAGGGGACAGGGGATGAAGATATTGAACGAGGGGGAGGATGAACCTCCACACATGTTACAGAACTAGTCGGAGGTGAAGAACCCTGCAATGGGGATTTTTTGCCGGACTTATGAGAAGAGGGGCGGTGAGAATTAGATGTTGGACGAGGGCATGAAGACACGGAACTGTGCGAGTGAGTAGAGAAAGGGGCGAGGAGTGGGATGCCGAGGTAGGGACCTCTGAGCCAAGAACAGCAAAAGAATTCAAGATAGGGCTGACTGAGGATGGGGCGACAACAGAGGAAACAACGTAAGTTGTGACCCCAGAAGTGGGGGGACGTTTAGCAATGCGAGAATAGGAAATACGGGGAAGTCTCCATTGAAGGCGTTGATGAGAGACGGCCATAGCATATGAGAAAGTCTTTCGCCTCTTTGAGACTACGGATTTCCCGCTCATTTAAGTAAACCTGACAATAGCGAGAGTACAATGGATGCGCCTCAGTAAAGGCAAGAGGGAGGTAGATTACAAGGAGGACTGGCATGGTCGTCAGCACCACAGACTGGGCATTCCTCAATGGACCTGCAATATTTCGCTGGATGACCAAAACGCCAGCAGTTTCTACACTGTTGCGGTGTATGGGTCACCTTTCGAACTTTTAAACAGTGACCTGCAATGTAGACCGAGGGTGGAAGTTCACGGCAGTCAAATGTTAATTAAACAAGCTATATTGCAAGGATAACATCTTTGCTTAGGGCAGGAGGACAAAAGTGTCAACTTTAAGGACAGGGAGGTCTTGGAGGTCAAGCTGCTCCAGAATGTCATCACCACATGTCTGGAAATTCCGTTGGACAATGGTGTGGGGTAAAATGACAGTACCACTAAAAGAATTGAGAGAATGATGTTTGTCAATAGTGATAGGAATAGTATCTATGGTCGTAAGGAGAGAAAGATCGGGAGCTTGGCAAGCATTCTGGACCGTGATGATGCGAGTGCCGCTCTTGAGAGCGTGAAATGAGATATCTTTACCTACATGGCGTAGAAGAGCTTTACCAACACCCATGATCGGAAAGATAGGTAGTTGGAGTCGTCGGTCTTAAGAGTAAAAACTGTCTATAAAGTATTGTGAAACAAAGTGTTTAAGGGGAGTGCGTGACGTGCTAGTTATTTCTGAGATGAATGAGAAGGAAGTGTCGAATCGTCATGTAAGGGACTTGGTCGTTTGGATGTGGGACCAGAGGTGATCCGACGTGTGACGGGCGAGCAATCAGAAAATTGCCGCACCGTAGAGGGAGAAGCCAGAATCAAGGTCAGAGAAGAGCGAAGGTCAGACGTGTCAAAGGGTCAGTATGAACCCCAGTACCTGAAGCAGGTGACGAACCGGCACCAGCAAGAGGTACAGGGTATTGGAGGTGTCCGAAGAGTTGTCCATTAGCGAGGTAGGGTCAGAACTGGGTGTGGTATCAGGAAGGTTCCCGTGGGTAGGAGGTTCACAGATTGGGTCGTCCATGGTTAGGTTACTTCTTTCTTTTCTTTTTTTTTAAAAAAAAGGGGGGAACGTGGAGGAATAGCTTCTAGGAAGAATGAAAGGGGCGTAAATCCCCCTCTGCACCCAAGAGGACCTCAACACTGCAAGTAGTGCAGATGCTGCATGGAACCCGTGCCATACCCTACCCTTCATACCAGTAAACCAGCAATCCGGGATAGCAGCCTCATATCCACCGAACCACCTCGGTGGACAAGAGAGAGAGCAGCCGGATACCCGCCATAAAGCATACCTCCTTCAGCCACGACCCCCGGAATCCGAAAGGTGGCCTCCAGAGATACACCTGTCGCCCGAAAGATTCCCAAAGCCACCCCGGGAGACCGGAGAGGGATCAGGACATCCCCAGGCGATCCAGATTCCATGGCAAACTACATCACCGCCAAGAACCTCAACGGAATGGGATGGACCACGGTACCCTTCCCCCTACCTAGGAACTAGGTAGGGGGAAGGGTAGAGAGAGAAGCTCCCAGGGTAAGACTTTGAAGGAACTAAGGGAGGGATGATGAGGAAGAGGAGGAAAGGGAAAATGGATGATGGGGAAGATGGAAAATAGGAGGGGGGATTGGGGGGTAATTAGGTTCAGTCTGAGGATGAAGACCAAGAGGTCCAATTCCTCAGACTGATAGCCTCTTTACCACGACAAGGAGCCCCTTAAAGAGGTGGGACCTACAGAGCCTGGAACCCTAACTGCTATTTAAGTGAGGCCATACAGTAGCCTGCAACCTGACATGCTGTATAAGCAGGGCCCACCTGCTGTACATATTTAACATTTGTCTGCATTTGACCTCGTTTACAATATTATGAACAATAACCTCAACATTTACCCAGTCAGTTGCTAAGTAGTGGAGCCAAGGTTGGACGTTAAGCCACATCAATTGCTGACATTTTTTTTGTCTTTCTCATAGAACTCTAAGAAATGTTCTTCTGTAATTCTCACTTCAGAAGGAGAATTGTGTACATATAGGAAAAAAATATAAGCAAAGTTTAGACTCAATTAATATCACCATCTTTTGAAATTAACTTTACAAAATAGAGTAAAAATATAGATAGACCCATTAGGGTCATAGTGTTGCAGGGTAATGATAAACCCACCAGGATCATACCTTATTATAATCAAAACCAAGCACTAAACCCACTAGTCACACAGAACTGCAGGGCAGGGAGTGATAAACCCACTAGGGTCATACAACACTGCTGGGCAGAGAGTGATAAACCCACTAGGGTCATACAACACTGCTGGGCAGGGAGTGATAAACCCACTAGGGTCATACAACACTGCTGGGCAGGAGTGATAAACCCACTAGGGTCATACAACACTGCTGGGCAGGGAGTGATAAACCCACTAGAATCATACAACACTGCTGGGCAGGGAGTGATAAACCCACTAGGGTCATACAACACTGCAGGGCTGGGAGTGATAATCCCACTAGGGTTATATAGCACTGCTGAGAAGGGAGTGATAAACCCACTAGGTCATACAACACTGCTGGGCAGGGAGTGATAAACCCACTAGGTTATACGACACTGCTGTGCAGGGAGCGATAAACCCACTGAGGGTCATACAACACTGCTGGGCAGGGAGTGATAAACCCACTAGGGTTATATGACACTGCTGGGCAGGGAGCGATAAACCCAATAGGGTCATACCAACACTGCAGGGCTGGGAGGATAAACCCACTAGGGTCAACACTGCTGGGAAGGGAGTGATAAGCCCACTAGGGTCATACAACACTGTAGGGCAGGGGTGACGCTGGGTCAGAGTAGCCAGGGGTGGAGAGGATAACAGAGGTAGAGTAATAAGGGTTGTGAGCAGTGATAAAAAGTATTATCGGTTGCTCTCAACAAGTACACGAGGAAGTCCACATCAGCAGTGAGGCTGTCAGCAAGGAGGAAGATAAAGGGTGTCAGTAGTGAGGCTGTCAGCAAGGAGGGAAGATAAAGGGTGTCAGTAGTGAGGCTGTCAGCAAGGAGGGAAGATAAAGGGTGTCAGTAGTGAGGCTGTCAGCAAGGAGGGAAGATAAAGGGTGTCAGTAGTGAGGCTGTCAGCAAGGAGGGAAGATAAAGGGTGTCAGTAGTGAGGCTGTCAGCAAGGAGGGAAGATAAAGGGTGTCAGTAGTGAGGCTGTCAGCAGGAGGGAAGATAAAGTATTGTGTTAGAGTGGTAACGACATTGGGGGTAAATACTGCTTGCTCGTTGATAGACAGGACAGTACAATAGAATATAACAAACTATAATTATTACCTGACAATTCTCATAGTGGAGCAGAGCGCCTCTCCCTTTAATACCCGTGAGTAAGACCTGTGTGCCCGATGCCAAGATGGGAGAGGCTTGTCTCCTACCTCGCCATCAATGATAAATAGGCCAGAAACTTTAATTGGGCTTTATGGAATATAATTTACATAATTTGTTCATAAGTTTATTTCTGCATGTTACATGTTTGTACAAAGGAGAATAACATTTGGGTGTACATGGCAAATACCCCTTTTATGCAGAACATTTCTGGCAAACTTAAGACTAAAAAGATTAACAAGGCAATAACAATTTGATTAATTTTGTACATATAGTTACTTAGCCGAGAAATTTTAGATTTAAGAGTTTACAATGAATACAAGAGTATTTAATATTCTATTAGTTTATGCTATATGGCTTAAATAAGTTTGATAAAGAGGAATTACAGTTTTGATTAACAAAGCAGACACAATTGATTGATTAACATTTGAGAGGATTACAGATATTGAGAGAATGTACTTTTTATTATGCATTACCCAAGTTTGTGATATTGAGTAAATGTATAGTTTTTGTGTATTTATGACGGCTGGGATAGGTTAAGATGATAAGGTAGTTTCTAAGTGCTAGCTGAGTCAGTGGTTCTGGAGATTTCTAGCAGTACTTTCCAGATTTTGGGCCCTTTTACATACAGAGAAATTTTGAAGAGATTTAGGCAGACATGGGGTGTGTCAGATTTTTGTGTCTAGTATTATGTCTATGGGTCCTGTTGCAACTCTCAAGTGCTTCAGGTCGAAATTTTTATTGAAATTGATTGCTCTGTAAATGTAGATTGCACAGTAGTGTGTGTGAATGTGTTGTATAGTGAATAGGTATAGGTCTTTGAAGAGTGGGTGGGTGTGTTGTCTAGCAGTGGACTGTGATCACTCGCACTGCAGCTTTTTGTTGGGTTATTATTGGCTTTCGGTGATTTGCTGTTGTGGATTCCCAGGCACAAATAACATAGGTAAAAGTACACAAGTACAACTAATGTGACAGTTTATTGTGGCAACGTTTCGCTCACCAGGAGCTTTATCAAGATGGTAACGGCTTGATAAAGCTCCTGGAGAGCGAAACGTTGCTACAATAAAATGTCAATTTTTTTTACACTTGTGTCGTTTTACGTAACATTGTCGGAAACTCTACCTACATTAATACCAATAGCATAGGTGAGGTAGGGGTAGATCAATGAATAATATAGTCTAAGTAGTGCTGTTTGTGGTACATAGTAACATTCCCTTGAGAGGATGTCAACTGTTTTAGATACTATTTTTGGCTGTTGTGCTGCATATGGGTGTTTAGCAAGTTTATTTAGATATACACAAATACAATTACATAGATCATACACTGCAGCATGTGTAGAGAACCTAGGATAACCCAAAAAAATATCAGACAGTGACTTACTTCCATTGTGGACCTTTTAATTCATTATTATTATATTATAAAGGAGATAATATCTTATTACTAGGAATAAGGAAAAATGAGTTATATTTACACGTGTGTTAGCTAAAAAAACAAATCATTCTCCTCCCTTTCTGTCGCTACATTCATTAGGCACCTTTTGGCTTTCTTGTTGAACTGGCTCATGCTATGACTGGCTTTGACATGTGCAGGCAGTCTGTTCCATTTCTTAATTACTGTACAAAAAGGTTTTGAAGCCTGGCCTCTAACTGTGGGTACTACAAAGTTGTGCTCACTCCCATTAGTACTATGACTGCTTTGGTTCCCAGCCTTGACAAAATTGGCAACAAGACATTTTGGACACTGAGCAATTTTATAAATTTGATTTAATTTCAGTTCTTTTACTCTGTATTCAACATTCAGCATATCCAATTGTTGTAATTCATCCTGACCTACATGCTCCTGGACCCAGTCCAGGATGAATCTTCCCATTTTGTTCTGGGTGATTTGTATTATATCTCATTTTTTTGGTCAAGGAAGAGTACCATGAAGAGCAAGTGTAGTCCATATGACATTGTATAAGAGCTAGACATAGGGTCTTGCGAGCCTCAGTAGGTAGACACTGCTTGTCTGTAGAGGAACTTCAGTCTGCTATGCTATTCCCTATCATTTCTCCTGACATGCATGGGTCAAAGGGGATTCCGATATTTTACCTAGGAAACTGAAGTGATGGGTTCCCCATTACACCAGACATTAAAATTATTTACCATTCTCTGTTCATGTTTCGTGCCAAAGAGTATGGCTTCCATTTTCCAGAGGTGTAACGAAAGTTTATCTACTAACCATTTGCTGCAGGACTCCAGTTCGTTTTATTACATTAGCTATATCTTGTGGGTCTTTACCTGACACTAACAGAGCACTGCCATCTGCTTACAGTAGGAGTTTGCACTTGACACTGATGGGCATGTTTACATAACATTGGAATAATAAGAGACCTTGGGGAACTCCACATGCTATCGGCAGGGGTTCTGATTCTGTTTTGTTGATTTTAACAATGTGTGTCCTATTGCTAAGGTAGAAATTAAACCAGTCTACGGAACATAAGCCGATAGCTTGAAGTTTCCTACATAATATGTTGTGGCTGACACTGTCCAAAGCCTTTTGTAAGTCTAAGGTTACCATTCCTATGAGGTTCCCTATCGACATTTCACTTCTAGTGTAATCCATCAGATCAATTAGGGAGGTGTGTGAGTAAGATCTAAAGCCTGACTGGTAAATATGAAGAATGATATCATTAAGATACTTTACTTGACAGTACACAGCCCTTTCTAGAATTTTGGATATAACACTTATTATACCAACGGGCCTATAGTTGATGAAATCAGACCTACTATTTTTACTGAAGACAGGAGTAACTCTGTCCTCCTTGAACCCCTCCAGTACGGTATTAGAGGTGATGGACAGATTTATTATGTGAGCAATGGGGATTGGCAATTCAGAGGCTGAATTGTCAAGGAGCAGACCCAGAACTTTCCCCTCGTTAAGAGTCATATCTGACAAACATTGTAGTCAATGGTTGTGAAGAGGGCTCGAGATTACAGCAAAATAATAGTCTTGAGAATGAAATGCCTCTATGAAACTGGGAGGTCAAGTACTGCTGAGAGCACAGCAGAGTCTGCCTCCTCATTGCCCAGAACATCAACATGACCAGGGACCCAGCAGAAAACGATTTCTTTATTTAGTTAGAAATGCTGCGCAGCCAAATTTGTATACGAAGAACTCCGAAGATTTATTCTTTTCCGACCCCTGATTAACGTTCCAGCATGGAACGAGCCCCGCCAGGCGGCAGTGCCCCGGAGGTGGTAGACTGTTGCTGGGAAGAGCTACACCCTCCAACCTAATGGAATGGAGTCCACCGCAGAGACAGGGTGAAAATGATTGAGTTGAACGTGGAACGAAGATGTGTGAAAAGGATGGGGTACAGGCGGGTGAAAATAATAAGGGAAGACAAGCGACTACAACTAGAGGAAAATTACATAGAACCAGACTAAAAATGAACGAATACAAGTAGAGGAAGATGACTTACAGCCAGCTGGAAAAGGATCAGGTACAGCTTGAAGAAGATCCCCAGCTAGGTACAGCTGGAAGAGAACAGATACAACTGGAAGACGATCACTACAGCTGGAACAATCAGGTCAGTGAACGTGCCAGTTACCAACTGTGAGTGTTGTATACGAGCAAGTGAATAAGTCTCCTTGAATTCCCCCGAGTGAATATTTAGAATGTAAATTTTATACCACTGATGGGAACATACATATATACTATTTGTTTAAAGTACAGAGCAGTCATCCTGGTGACCTCAGTCCTTAGGACTGCCCAGCATGGGCCTGCAGGTCTATTGCAGTGCTTCTAATAAATTGAGGGAATAAAACTAAGGGTAAAAAAAAGGGGTCAGCAATGGCTATAGTTTATTAATAAATAGAAATACACAGTAACTTTCTATTCCACTTTCTGAAAACTAAAATAAAACCCTCCCATCCCTCACATAAAACAACTCTTCTGACGGCGAGCCGACTGTTTTTACATTTCTCCACCTGAAAAGAAAAACATCCTATCTCTAGAGTGATCCCTCCCAGCAAAGAGCTAACTCACATAACAAAAACACATGTATGTCCTAACAATATCTACACATACATACAATGAAATCAAATCAAATGACAAAACATTACGCCTCAGGTGATAATACATATTTAAGGTATATTATTGCTAATACAAACATTAAGTACTTAGCCATACTAACAATCCAAGTACGTATTTCAATAGCTAACAATACACAAAGAAAAACATCAATAAAGAAAAATAAACTGACAATAAATAAATAATGGGCTGGACTGGGGCAGGTTATTGATCAGAGGAAAGCTCTCACAAATCATTGGGCAAGGGTGGCAGAAATAAATAGAGTTGGACGGAGGACATAGGGCCCTTGTGCTATACCGCAGTATTCTTGCGATCTCACTTACAGATCTGTCTACCGCTCCTACTAGAAAGAGGTTAATAACTAGGGCTTCTGCCCGACCCTAGCACTTCCTAAATTGGGCCGTCTCTCATTGTGTGGACTTTGCTGTCGTTTAGGAACGCTCATGCGGGTCCCCTCGTTGAGAGCTCAACATCTCAGAACTCCACGACTCAAAAAGGTGCTTTTCCTTCACCACGACAATACTCCTCAGGCCACCCTTCATCCGCACAGCCTCACCCATCAACTTTACCTTCCTTCTCAACTTTCTGCTCTTGGTGGAGGTAGAGCATAAGCAGAGCAGGTGGCGACAGGAGAGCTGGCTACCACTTTCCTTAAGTCTCCAAGGTCTAGTTGTAGACCTCTGCTGGACCCATACTACCTGATAACTGCATTTTTATCACTCCAAGCCAAATAGATTCTCAGTCTCCATGGCTGGTCTGGTAACATCTCCGCTTCTGTGAATAATATGAGGCAGCAGTATTGTTCTACAAATGACTGCGTCTTATTGGTGGTGAGCAAGTGTCAAGAGTATTGAGGTGACCTGAGGGCGAGGCGAGTGGTCAGCTCCTTCCCTCAAGAGTCCCATTTACTCATAACACTCCCTCCCTTCAGCAATAATTCCTTAAACTTTTTATCTATAGGCCTGGTCCCAGACTGGGCCACGCGGCGTTGACCCCGGAACTCTTTCAGGTATACTCCAGGTGTATTCATACCCACATATCCCTCTTCCAGCTGAAGTAAATCTTCATCACTGACACTCCTTCATCTACCACATTAACATCAGGCATCACTATTTCATCCTCAGACCAGAATGGCTCCCGTTTATTACAATGAAGAATCTTTCCTCTGGTCCTCAAACACCCCCCCCTTTTAAAATTTACTGGCCTATTTTCTTAAATTAAGAACCCCCATTGC
>WNWK01044466.1:0-15084 GCA_009830355.1 Cherax destructor | reverse complement strand
TGGTAGAAAGGGTGGTGGTAGTACTAGAAATAACAGTGGTAGTAGTGGGGGAGTACTAGTAATAACAGTGGTGTAGTGTGGTGTAAAAAAAAGGGTAGTGGTTGGTAGTACTAGTAAAAAAAGGGTAGTAGTGGTGGTAGAATTAGAAAACAATGGTAGTAGTGGTTAGTATAAAATAACAATGGTAGTAGTGGTGGTAGTACTAGTAATAACAATGGTGAGGGGTGGAATTAGTAAAACAGTGGTAGAGTGGGTGGTAGTACTATATTAACAATGGTAGGTGGTGGTAGTACTATATATAAAAGTGTATAACAGACGCCTAAAAACAACAAAAATTTTTAAAAACCCAACAAAAAAAAGAGACAGGTGCGCATGAAACTGACCTTACTGACAACGTTTCGCCCACACAGGGCTTTATTAAACAAAATAAACACTTATCCCTTTGGGTATCTTTTTTAAAGGGAAAACGTTTTGCCACACAGTGGCTTCATCGCCCAATAAAAAGTAGAAAGGTAAAAGGGAGGGGGGGTTTGAGGTAATAGTCCTGGGCCGGGAGTCGATGTGTTCAGTCCTAATCTTGTGAAAGTAACGAAATTACCCGGATGGCTTATATATTTAGCAGGTGGGTGAAGCAGGGAGGCGGGGTCATAGTGGTACCACCCACTAGTCAAGTAGGTTTTCGTCCAAAGGTTGGAAAAGTGTTGAAGAAATCGTTTGTATTAAGTCCCAAGATGTTGGTGTCAGACGGGGGAAAATGAATGGTTCGAAAACCCGACAAGTTATAAATTAGACACTTATGAAACACTTGGGTATCTTTATTGGAAACTTTTCCCCACACAGTGGCTTCATCAGCCCAATAAAAAGGGGAAAAGGGGGGGAGGAGTTTGAGGTAATCAGTCCAGGCCTGGAGCGATGTTAGTCCATAAATTTTTAAAAAGAAGCAGCGGGCTTGATTGACCAGAGGTCGGTGTGGGGAAGGAAGAAGGAGGGGTAGGAGGGAAAATTTGGGGAAAATAGGTGGGAGAGGGGGGGGAGGTTGGGGTTAAAAGGTAAGGGGCCCCTTCCCATTTTGGCCCAACAAAATAAGTGTGGGGATGTGAGAAAACATGAAATTTTTATGAGGGGATATGCCTTCCCCCCATCATTTGCAAAGGGTATATATGTATCACAGCATGACACTGAGTTGGGAGAATGCATACTTTTTTAAAATTTTTTTTTTTTTTTTGGGGAAAGGCTCCCGCAAAAGGTGGGTTTCGGGGCATTCGGTGTTGATGGTTTGCCCGGTAGGGACAGCAGTTTCAACAGGTGGTAGTTGTAGGGTTTTGATGTTGTTGGTGCTGCCCGGAGTTGTTCAAGCAGTTTCTGGGTGGTGTCCAAAAATAGGGGGGTCAGGTGTTACAATGGAAAAGGGACGTAGTTTGGAAAAGGGTTTCACCCATAAATGGGGGGTAATATTTTGGGAACATAGACGGGGACTGGTGGTACCCACTCTTCGGGTTGGGCGGGGAGATCACCAGGATTCTGGGTCGGGGTAGTTGCAGGATGGGCCCCCCAACTTTGCGAAATCTTTTGGGGTTGGTGGGGAGGTGTGGGATGACATGTTTTTGTGTTTACCGGTTGGGGGGGTGTTCTCTATCTACAAAATTTTGGTTTTCCCTTTTTTTCGGGGGGTTTATCTATCCAAATTAAATTGACGAGTTCTTGTTGTATATGTAGGTCTTCAGTTCTGATTCTTCTCTTAATCTGGTCCCAGGAAAAAGGATTTGTTCTGGACTCGTTGAAGCCGCAGCCGTTTTTTATTGTTTGGGTAGTGGTACGCAAGGATATTCCAACAGAGGTCTGATCATCATCTTGTGAGGGGGTTTTGATGGGTTGGTTTCTTTTAATCTGAATATTGGCTGAGGCGGCTTTAGCTAGATTCACTTTTTTGAGATGGGAAGTGGAGTTAAGTAATCTGTCGATCTCATATCCGATTTTTTTAGGTTTCATACCACCCGTGATCCTCTTATGGAGATCCTCCTTTTTTCTTGGTTTTTGGGAGAAAGGTGCAATGAGGACTTTTTCAAATTGGATTCTCCACTTTTTTTTCCCATTAGGTTCTTCGTAACTTCATTCATTTTCGCTTTTCCTCCTGTATTTTGTTGCACCCGAGGGGGGGATACCCAAAAGAATCACGTCTGAAATTGGGGGATGATGGGCAATGTTCTGGGTTTCGAGGTATTTCATAGAATTGAAGAGTATGGGGTAAGGCATGAGCCTTGGGACCCAGCTGTTGGGGTGAAAAGGGCGCCGATTTGCCATTAAAATTGGGGATGATGCTTCGGCCTGTTTGGAAATTTAATATTAGCCTGAAAAGGTCCCGTTAGACTGGATCAGCAAGTTTAAATATGCCCATCGTGCCAGAGGCTGTCGAAGGCTTTGTGCGTCCCCGTTGCAATTGGGGGCCGGTGTCCGTCCTCAGGCTTACAGCAGCATCATAGATAATGTTGATAGCATGCCGTTCCACGATGAGACCTGAAACCAAACTGTTTTCGGAAAAAAGGGGATTAAATTAGTAGTTCAGTCATTTGGAAAGTTTTTCAAAGACTTTTCCAGCGACTTCTAGTAGAATGGTCTGTAATTTTCGGGGTTTCGGGGGCCCTTTTTGGGTTTAAGATGAAATTCTTGCTGTTTTAAATATGTGGGGGAAAAAGACGCCAGGATGCATTTAAGATGTTTAATAGGGGCATCTTTCTTAGGGGGTATTTTATCTGTTTTTCTGTTATGCCTGGGGGCCAGGGGGCCTTATTTCTCTTTGCCAATATTGGGTCATTTCCCTTTAAAGGGTGATTGGCCTTTTGAGAGGTGCTCTGGTTCAAGAGAAGATGTATCAATTGTTTAAAATTGGCTGGAATCTTCCCCGGGTTTTCGTCCCCATGATTGACCCCACGTAATGGTTGTTGTTTAAATCTTCTGCTGACTTGTGAGATGAATTTTCTTCCACACCTCTCATCAAATCAACTTGATCCGTGGGTCATCGAGAAAGGTGGTCCCCTTGCCAACGTCATTAGTGAATGAATGTGTGAGGAGTTGAGTGGGTGGTGCTTACCCCCCATTTTCTGCGGATCTTGCCCGAACGTACTGTAGTCGGGTGAGGTAACGGGGAGGCGGGGTAAAGTGATACCATCCACTAGTCAAAGTAGGTTTTCGTCCGGTTGGACAAGTGTTGAAGAAATGGGGTTTTTGTCCCAAGATGTTTTTTGGGGTGTAAATAATGGTTCAGAAAACCCGACAAGTTATAAATTAGACACTTATAACATTTGGGTATATAACCCACCCTAGGGAAATTAGGGGTTACTTTCCAAGATTGATGGACTGCACATCGACCCAGGCCGGGGGACTGATTACCACAAACACCCCTCCCCTTATCCTTTTCTATTTTGTTTTGGGACTGATGAAGTCACTGGGGGCAAAACGTTTCCAATAAAGATACCCGTGTTTTTAAGTGTCAATTTATAACTTGTGGGTTCTCTAACCATTCATTTACACTAAAAAAAATATATTCATTTTTAGTTGATAAACCACGTGGGGCGGAAACGTTGTTAGAAAAAGTCCGATTTTGTGTGAGTTTTTTACCACCAATTGTGGTTGCGGGGGTCGATACTTGCTCCTGCGTGTGTGTGTGTGTGTGTGTGTGTGTGTGTGTTTCGCGCGCGTCTGGTATTCGCTTATATGTTGTTGAAATGGTCGAGGTTTGTTTTGGCCCCCATCTCAACTTGCCCCCCGATTTTTTCCTCTAGTGGCCCTATCGTATTGCTCTTAAAACTATGTATGAAGCTGTTCCACTACTATTTCGTCGGGTTTTCCACTTCCCACCACCAGGGCTAAAAAATACCCGCATTCCGTGGCTCCCATTTTTAAAAATTAGCTGTCCCCCAAAACCCGTGTCCCGCCTCTCAAGCACCTATCCCTTCTTTCCCTTTAATTTCTGTGAAATTTTTTATGGTTTATATGTCTTCTGGTCCTCCCGTCTGGTTAGATTCTATTTGTTCTCCTTCGTAGCTCAAACCTCTTTAAACCCCCATCTAACTGTTTAAATACTTCTGCATTTCTCCCGTGTGTGTGTGTGTGTGTGTGTGTGTGTGTGTGTGTGTGTGTGTGTGTGTGTGTGTGTGTGGTGGGTGTGTTGGGGGTGGGGGTGGGGGCATGGGGTGCCCCATTTCCCTGTCGTCAATTTAGTTGTTCCCTTTTAAAATTTTATCTTCATTTTTCATTTTGGGTTTTGGTTTGTAGGGTACGCCTACATATATCTATAACAAACACATTAAACTACAAATGAAGTTAAAATAACAGCCCACAGTTTGGTAATGGGACGGACGAGGGCGTTTCCGTGCCGCACCCCATAGTGACGATGGTGTCGCCACGGGTGGGGGGAGCGGCGTCGCCCTTCACCTGTTCAATGTGGTAACTTTTATTTTAAATTTTTGATGTTAACAATTTGATTTTTTTTTCCCCCAATAGCTGGGGGTTTTTTTAACTCAGTGTTATGGGAATTTTTTTTTATGTCGTGTTCGTGGGTGATTTTTTTCTGTTGTTTCTTATACCCGGGTGTTATCACTATCTCTGTGTTTGATTGAGCCCTTTGGTGGCCCAAAGCAAGGATCTCAGGTAAAGTGACCCGTCCCGGGGAGCATTTCCCACAATTTCTAACTGGTATCAATCTTGAAAGGACCAAAAACTAGTTTCGAGAGAAAATGAACAAACACAACGACATATGTGTGACTCGGGAATCACATGATCCCCTTGTCTACCTGTTCTCATACCAGTATGGCGTTCTTCAGGTCACCGTTTTCACCAACCTCACACTCCGAAATATACTGTCTTTTTAACCTCTATATTGCCGGGTCACCGCATGGAAAGCCCCGGCCGGGGACACGTCCTGGCGAACCTCCCCCGAACCTGAACCTTTTGGGGTTGAAGTGATCAAGGTACCAGAACGGAAACGTTTTCTAATAATTATGTCCCAGTGTTGCACACATTTCTTATTAAACTGCATTACACTTTACCACATTGAACATGTATGGAGTACACCTCACTAGTCCTAACATTGAACACTGTATGGGGTACACCTCACTAGTCCTAACATTGAACACTGTATGGACACCTCACTAGTCCTAACATTGAACACTGTATGGAGTACACCTACAGTCCTAACGCCCCCCCGGGGGGGCCCCCCCCCTCCCCCTCAGGCTATTCTGGGTGTAATTTTGTTAATGTAAGCAGTACCTGCTACCACGCAAGGGGCGAGAAAATAAGGGTATCAGGGGGGGGATACATTTTATTTTACACAGAGTTTGCTGACTCAACTTTCTCGGCAAGCATCGTATTCAAAACAAACAAGTGTTTTTCCTGAAGTTCAGGGAAAATCGTTTGCTTTTTTTTGTTTAACTAATGTTGAGTAATATTAATTAAATTTAGGCAGAACTTGGGTATTCTTAAGTAATATTAAGCTAAATTATAAATTTTCTAAAGCAAAAAATTTTTGGTTGGTCACCTATTTGTACTCTCCTATTTGTGGTTGCAGGGGGGGAGACAGCTCCTGGCCCCGCCCTTCACTGATCGCTACTAGGGCCCTCCTCCCCGTTTTACTGTGTGAGCTCTTCTGGCCACCCAGCTAGGTGTCCAATGTCTCTGTTGCTTCTTCATATTTTTTCTTGGCCTCCTGCACTTCTATGGCGGGTTTTACTACCTTATGTCCCCCCGACTGAATTGTACCTATGTAATCCCGCCAATTTCGTCCATTCCTTCCATTTCCTCAAATTCCAATTTGTTTTTAATGAGCAGTGCAACCCCCCCCCCTTTTTCTGCTCCTATCTTTCCTCAAGATCTGATATCCAGGTGGAAAAATTGTGTCTGTTATCGTCCCGTGGGGTTTCGTTTCGGACTGCTATGATGTCTGGGGACGTCTCCGATTCTTTCATGCCACTCCTCACATTTATTTGTTATTCCATCTTGTTCATATACCAAACCTTCAATTTTCTAAAACTGTGGTCTGGGGGGAATGGTGGGGGTTGGGGGGGCAGGGGGCCTGGTGGGGGCCAATGGGGGTTGCTGGGGGTGGGGGGAGAGCATACAGGGGTGGTTTTTTGGGTTTTGATTGTTTGGTTGCATTGTGGGTGCCAGGTTGGGGTCCTTCTGTGGGTGGTTCTGGAAGGTTGTGTTTGCTCTTCCACCTGGATCTGCGTTTGCTCATCTCCGTATTGCCTCTTGTTCCTCCTTTTTCCCCCTCTTTCAGTATCTGCCTTTCTTCTTGTGTTCTGTCTTGTAGGTAATTCCAGTATTCCAGTTTGTTTCTGTCGCGTTTCTCCCCCCGGGGCGTTTCGAGCGATTCGCCTTGAAAATCACTTTTACTGCAGTTTTTTTCCTCTTGCAAACCACCCCTTTTTCAGAAAATTTGTCAACTGGGTCATGTCCCTCTTCATTGCTTTCATGATACTTTCAATCACTTTTTTCTCCTCCTGTTTTCTTGCTTCATAAGTTTCCCTTCAACTTCCTGGAGCCCGTAGACAAAACTGACCTCTCCCTTTCGTCCTGCCACTATATTTCCTTTGCCTCTAACGATTTAGTTCCTTCCACTGAAGCGTTCCTTCAAACTCTTCGCTAACTTGTCCCTGTGCTCAGTGGTCTGTCTTTTTCTGCTTATCTTTTCCTGGGCACTGCAGTTGTCTGTTAGAGCCTCTGCATATTGCTTAGCTCCTTCATTGTCTTTAGTCCCCTCATTTGTTCCTGATGTGCTCCTCATCTTTTCTAGGCTCCATGTGCATCTGATAGGACCTCCACATACAGTATGGCTCCTTTGTTCCCTATAGTCCCTCGTCCATGACTGACATAGCAGTTCCTGATGTCATGGCTGTACTGCCCTATGGTTCTTTAGACTGTTTCAGATTTTAGTTCCTCTTCTAAGCTCTGTATCTTAGCTTCTGCTACTATGGCTTGTAGCTCCCATTTCCTGCTTCTGCAGCTATCCTCTCCTCCATTTTCTTGCTGAGCTTTTACAGTTTTCTTTCCCCACTCTTCCTCCCTTTTGTGAGCTCTGCCTCCCAGTCTTCCCTCCCAGGTTCATCCACCAGTCCCCTGGGTCTCCGTCCTGCTTTTTGGTAACCCATTATTTTTTTATCACAGAAAAAAGAGCTTATGTATTTTCCTGAGTGCATGTGTGTGGGGGGGGTTTGTTGTAGGGAGGAGAGGGGAAGGGAGGGGGAGGGATAGAGTGGGAGGGGGAGGCAGTGTCAGAGGGGAGAGAGATGGGGGAATGGATAGAGGGGTACAGGAAGAGAGGGGGAAAGGCAAGAGGGGGAGGGAAAAAAAGGGGGAGGAGGAGGAGGAGGAGAAGGAAGTTGAAGAGGAAGTGTAAGTGGAGAGGAAGAGAGAGAGTGGGAGGGAGGAGGTGGGGACATATGTATATGTGGCAGAGGATGGTTAGGATGTAGATGCAAGGCCTAGTAGACTGCACCAGGGAAGGAGAGAGAGGAGGAAGAGAGGAAGGAAGAGAAGTGAGGAAGGAAGGAGGAGGAAGAGAGGGAGGAAGAGGAGAGGGAGGGGGTTTCTGTGAGAATGCGGGGGGGGGAGGTTCCTGTTTATTTGTTTAAGCCGCGCTAGTGGGTAGGCTATACTCACCTAGCTGTGGTTGCAGGGGTAGAGTCATAGCTCCTGGCCCCGCCTCTTCACTGGCCTCTACTGGGTCACTCTCCCCGCACCATGAGCTTTATCATACCTCTTCTTAAACCTATGAATGGATCCTGCCTCCACTACATCGCTTCCCAAACTATTCCACTTCTTGACCACTCTGTGACTGAAGAAATACTTCCTAACATCCCTGTGATTCATCTGAGTCTTCAACTTCCAACTGTGTCCCCTTGTTGCTGTGTCCCATCTCTGGAACATTCTGTCTCGTCCACCTTGTCAATTCCTCTCAGTATTTTATATGTCGTTATCATGTCCCCCTTTCTCTCCTGTCCTCCAGTGTCGTCAGGTCGATTTCCCCTTTAAACCCCTCCTCGTAGGACATACCCCTTAGCTCCGGGACTAGTCTTGTTGCAAACCTTGCACTTTCTCTAGTTTTTTACGTGCTTGGCTAGGGGTGGGTTCCAAACTGGTGCTGCATACCCAATAAGGGCCTAACGTACACAGTGTACAGGGTCCTGAACGATTCCTTATTAATATGTCAAAATGCTGTTCTTAGGTTTGCTAGGTGCCTGTATGCTGCAGCAGTTATTTGGTTTATGTGTGCCTCAGGAGATGTGCCTGGTGTTATACTCACCCCAAGATCTTTTTCCTTGATTGAGGTTTGCAGTCTCTGTCCCATAGACTGTACTCCATCTGCGGTCTTCCTTGCCCTTCCCCAATCTTCATGACTTTGCACTTGGTGGGGTTGAACTCCAGGAGCCAATTTCTGACCAGGCTTGCAGCCTGTCCAGATCCCTTTGTAGTTCTGCCTGGTCCTCGTCCGATTGAATTCTTCTCATCAACTTCACATCATCTGCAAACAGGGACACTTCGGAGTCTATTCCTTCCGTCATGTCGTTCACAAATACCAGAAACAGCACCGGTCCTAGGACTGACCCCTGTGGAACCCCACTCGTCACCGGCACCCACTCTGACACCTCGCCACGTACCATGACACGCTGCTGTCTTCCTGACAGGTATTCCCTGATCCATTGTAGTGCCTTCCCTGTTATCCCTCCCTGGTCCTCCAGCTTCTGCACTAATCTCTTGTGTGGAACTGTGTCAAACGCCTTCTTACAGTCAAAGAAAATGCAATCTACCCACCCCTCTCTCTCTTGTCTTACTGCTGTCACCCTGTCATAGAACTCCAGTAGGTTTGTGACACAGGATTTCCCATCACTGAAACCGTGTTAGCCGTCGTTGATAAGCTCATTCCTTTCCAGGTGCTCCACCACTCTTCTCCTGATAATCTTCTCCATGACCTTGCTTACTATACATGTCAATGACACTGGTCTGTAGTTTAGTGCTACGTGCCTGTCTCCTTTTTTAAAAATTGGGACTACATTTGCTGTCTTCCATATCTCAGGTAGTTGCTCTGTTTCGATAGATGTGTTGAAGATTGTTGTTAGTGGTACACATAGCTCCTCTGCTCCCTCTCTCAAGACCCATGGAGAAATGTTATATGGCAACATCGCCTTTCAGGTATCTAGCTCGCTTAGTAGCCTCTTCACTTCCTCAGTTGTGTGTATTGTGTCCAGCACCTGATGGTGTACCCCACCTCTCCGCCTTTCTGGAGGCCCTTCTATTTCCTCTGTGAACACTTCTTTGAATCTCATGTTGAGCTCCTCGCACACTTCGCAGTCATTTCTTGTGACCTCCCCTCCTTCCTTCCTCACCCTGATTACCTGATGTGGCTGTACAACAGCTTTGGGTCAGATTTGGCTTTCGCTGCTATGTCATTCTCGTATTGTCTTTGGGCATCCCTTCTTACCTGTGCATATTCATTTCTGGCTCTACGACTGCTCTCCTTATTCTCCTGTGTCCTTTGCCTTCTGTACTTCATCCATTCCCTGGCACACTTGGTTTTGGCTTCCCTGCACCTTTGGGTGAACCACGGGCACATCCTGGCTTTTTCGCTTTTCCTGTTACCCTTGGGTACAAACCTCTCCTCAGCTTCCTTGCAAATTGTTGTCATATATTCCATCATCTCATTTACTGACTTACTTGCCAGCTCTCTGTCCCACTGAACTTCGTGCAGGAAATTCTTCATGTCTACGTAGTTCCCTTTCTTGTAGTTTGGCTTCATTCGTCCAGCCCTTCCTGCCTCCTTCTCCACTTGTAACTCTACTATGTATTCAAAGCTTAGAACCATATGATCACTGGCCCCAAGGAGGCTTTCATATGTGATGTCCTCAATATCTGCACTACTCAAGGTGAATACTAGGTCCATTCTCGCTGGTTCGTCCTCCCCTCTCTCTCTAGTAGTGTCCCTTACGTGTTGGTACATGAGATTTTCCAGTACCACCTCCATCATCTTAGCCCTCCACGTTTCTTGGCCCCCATGTGGTCTAAGTTCTCCCAATCGATTTCCTTATGGTTGAAGTCACCCATGATCAGTAGCTTCGCCCTGCTCGCATAAGCCCTTCTGGCCACTTCGACCAGTGTGTCAACCATCGCTCTATTACTCTCATCATACTCTTGCCTTGGTCTCCTGCTGTTCTGTGGTGGGTTATACATCACTGCAATTACCACCTTTGAATCTCTGGACTGAAGCGTTCCTATTATATAATCTCTTGCTTCTCCTCTCTCCAGCTCATCAAAATCCCATTGGTTTTTGATCAGCAGTGCCACTCCTCCACCCCTCTGTTCCCTCTGTCTTTCTCAGGATCTGATATCCCGTTGGAAAGATGGCATCTGTTATCATCCCTGTGAGCTTTGTTTCAGTGATGGCTATGATGTCTGGTGATGCCTCTTTGACTCTTTCATGCCACTCCTCCCACTTATTCGTTATTCCATCAGCATTGGTGTACCATACATTTAGTTTCCTCTCAAGCACTGTGTTTTGGGGGGTCTGTGGGGGTTGGGGCCATGGTGGTGTGCTGCAGGATTCTACAGTATAGTGTGGGGGTGGGGGATGTAAGTGTGGATTGTGGTCTGTGTTGGGATAGTGTGTTAGGTTTGGGGTTCTGGGGATGGGTCTGTGTGCTTGCTCTTGTTGCTCTGCCCTGTTCTGGTTGATCTCTGCTGATTCTGTCTTCCTAGCTCCCTTCGCTTTTGCCTCCACTCCCTCAGGTGCTGTCATTCTGTTTTTGTTCTGTCCCAGTCTGACACCCTCCTGTATGCTGATGATTCCTTCAGCCGTGGTTTCTCTTGCAGGATCCTGTTTTGCACTGTTTCTGTCTTGAAATTCAGCTTGTGCGTGCGTGCGTGTGTGTGTCTGGTTGTGGGTGTGAGAGTGGGTGAGTGTGACTGAGTGTGTGTGATAGTGTGAAGGAGTGTAGAGTGCGGGATTGTGTGAGAGTGTGTGGTAGAGGGTGGGTTAGTGTATGGTAGAGGGTGGGTTAGGGTGTGTGTGTGAGCGGTCACTGTTTACATGGGGTGCCTGCTGTTCATGTATGTGTGTGTACGCACAACACAATCGTGTGTGCTCACACGCTTTTGTGTGCGTGTATTGTTATTGTGGCCTAGTAAACTCTACACCATTGACTCAAATTTTTGTAGTCCTAATTTGTTTTTACTAGACAGCTCTGTTTCCTAGTAGAATGTTACCTTCTCTATTTATTGTATTTCTTAGTGAGCACTAGTCTAATAGACACACCTGACTACCCACCCAGATTTCTGGATTTAAGTACCAATTACTGCTCCTTTTTAGCCTATTCCTTGCTCACACTGAGAGAGGACCCTTCACCTTACAGTTGGCGGGATCTAGACCCCACAACCAACCCCAACCACCATGCTTAGGTGAGTACTTGCGGCTGGCAGATTGATAATCATTGTGGTGGCACTCCTGATGTCTTGGTTCCACTTCAGTTTCTTCTCTATATTTGTTTTAATCCCATTTACAGTGCTTCAATCACAGCACTAGATTTCCACTTTACTATCTGTCTTGTGGTCACACCTCATCACTTATGATGACTGGCAGCGATATCTGGCTGCATGTGTCCTGGGTTACGACTCAGATGTTGTACCTCGCTACCCTCTATGCTTTCTTGCTTGTTTTTATCTAATACACTATCATCTTGCACTACACTTGGATAAGTCAGAAAGAAGTTAAAAACCATGTGATGCTGTTACTCCGCCGAGGTGTGTGTGTGTCGAGTCGTGCCGAATAGGTAAAACTTGCGATTTTGGCTTAAATACCAATGCTCTTCTTGTTGAATAAGGCAAGCAAAAATTTGTGTATGCAATAATTTCGCAAAAATCATTCTGAACCTAATGAAAAATATATATTTCATTTGTGGAGGAATGTGCTCCTACGATAAAATGAACTGTTAAGCTTGTTACTTAGCTTATTGATGAATCCAAGAAGTCGCAGCCATCCCCGACTTCTTCACAGAGGATACATCCATGGCCTCATTCCCCACAGGGCTGTATGGTAAAAATTACACGTGGTTATAAAATATTGCCCCAAGGGAGCGTATGCTCATATCGTCAGTCATTAACTTAAGACTGACATAACACTCACGTGTTTGGACTTAAAGTCCATGCATAACCCCGTCAATAGGTAAATTTTGATGCTCCTGACATACAAGAACTGCGCGGTCCCCTGCCTGACAAGAACATAAAACATACCTTGCTCGTGTAACGTGAGCGATGGTGTTGACTCCACCATATACGGCGGAAATGCTGTCTTGATTGAAGAACGCTGCTGAAGAGTCACTGCCTTTTAGACGACATAAACTCATTGTCCCTTTACATTCTTCAGTTTCAGTCTTTTTGTAGTAGTAAGAAGCTGCGCACACTTCTGAATATACCGCGATTTTATACACTAAACACGCTGGAACAGAGTTCTTATCCGATTTCCCGACGTTAGTGGAGATTAAATTAGAATAACGGACGCGTATGACTTATGTCTTTGTTAGGTTATACACCGCGCTGTAGCTCCCATCCTTTCCGTGGCCGATTTCAATCTAACCTCGTGCAGCCTCTTGGTGCAGCCTCGTGGGGCTTGTATCGCTGACATCAGCACAAGCTCAACAATTGCTACATGCTGCTACAAGTGGCAATAAAAATGCTTGTGTTCTCTAAATACTTTGATCACTGGAACACATGATTGTATTGTTTAAGTGTAGAAACTAATACAGCAGTTTACTATAATTTTCCTGTTACGGCAAAGAGTTACATTTATCTCAAATGTCTATTAACTCGCATATACACTCGCTGCTACTTGGTCAGACAACACGTGACACACTGTGGTCAGTACATCTGGTATGAGTTAATTTGTTTTTCGCAACCAGACTCGCCTCGTCTGGCCCTTCCTAAGGGCGGAAAGGGTGAGGGCCCTTAACAAGGGTAGAAAGGGTGGATACCCCCCCCCTTTTGGAGAATTTTCTCCACAATTGTGTTTGTTTATTATTACTGTAAACTTATCTAAAATATATTTAGTTGGATTAGGCTAAATTAAATTGCGTTTGTTATAATAAGGTTAGGTAAGTTTTCTAAGGTTCTTTTGGTAAAAATTTTAAATTTTTACATTAATATAAATGAAAAATCTTTAAAAGAATAAGAGAAAATTTTAGAAAGGACTTAATTTTAAATGAGTTCTTGCTAATTGACCAGATTTACTTATTCGGCACGACATATACAGTGCTAATAACAAAAAGGCACAATACCGTGACTGAACAATACACAACCGCACATATAAAGAGAGGAACTTACGACGTTTCGGTCTGACTTGGACCAAGTCGGACCGAAACGTCGTCAAGCTCTCTTTTTATATGTGCGGTGTGTGTATATCAGTGCTAATCACGGCATTATGCCGGGTGAGCGCCCCGGCATAATGCCGTGTCAAAAATTAAAAGTCTGTCAGTAGGCCTACTGAATCCCTATGTAACATACTTGTCTTGTATATCGTAGTTAGTATCAGCTATATTTATATAGGATCCCTGTTCAGTTAGGCTCAGCGGTGCTTGACGCCGGCCGGGCATGAGCGCTTGCCCCAGGCATCCTTTCATGCAGGCATAGACTCTTCTCTTTGTAGGTTCGCCGGTACATCCGGCCGGGTCTTCTCCGTGCCGGATGTACCGGCGAACCTACAAGAAGAGAAGAGTCTATGCTCATGAACAGAGTGAGAAGATGACTGGGGGCAAGCGCTCACATGCCCAGGGCCGTGGCGTCAAAGCTAGCCCTGAAACTCGATAAGGCATAGGCTACTGGGCTCCCTCACGACTATCTACAATATAAGTTACCAACCGACCTAGTGTATTACTTCAACCGACATATCTCCGGTTGACAAATAGGCAGCTGAGAGTTTGCATAAATGGGGAGAAATCAGAATGGGGCACATCACAAGCGGTGTTCCACAGGGTCAGTGTTGGGCCCTTGTTCACAATTTACGTAAACGATATAGATGAGGGAATAAATAGTGATATAATCAAATTTGCTGATGACACCAAAATAGGCATCCAATTCATTCTAATGAGGACATTAGAGCATTCCAGGATGATTTGAATAGACTGATGCAGTGGTCGGAGAAGTGGCAGATGCAGTTTAATATAGATAAATGCAGTTCTAAATGTTGGACAGGACAATAACCATGCCACATATAAACTAAATGATGTTGATCTTAATATTACTGATTGCAAAAAGGATTTAGGAGTTCTGGTTAGCAGTAATCTGAAACCAAGACAGCAGTGCATAAGTGTTTGCAATAAAGCTAACAGAATCCTTGGCTTCATATCAAGAAGTATAAATAATAAAAGTCCTCAGGTTGTTCTTCAGCTCTATATATCTTTGGTTAGGCCTCATTTAGATTATGCTGCACAGTTTTGGTCACTGTATTACAGAATGGACATAAATGCATTGGAAAACGTACAAAGGAGGATGACAAAGTTGATCCCATGTATCAGAAATCTTCCCTATGAGGATAGACTGAGGGCCCTGAATCTGCACTCTGTAGAAAGGTGTAAAATTAGGGGATATGATTGAGGTGTATAAATAGAAAACACGAATTAATAAAGGGATGTAAATAGCGTGCTAAAAAAATCTAGCCTAGACAGGACTCGCAGCAATGGATTTAAGTTGGAAAAATTCAGAATCAGGAAGGACATGGGAAAGCACTGGTTTGGTAATAGAGTTGTGGATGAGTGGAACAAACTCCCGAGTACCGTCATAGAAGCTAAGACGTTGTGTAGTTTTAAAATAGGTTAGATAAATACATGAGTGTGTGTGTTTGGGTGGGTGTGAGTTGGACCTGACCAGCTTGTGCTACTAGGTCAGTTGCCGTGCTCCTTCCTTAGTGAATGGGACCTGATTTGACTACCTTAAGCCATTGGCTTAAGCGGTGGGTAAACTGACCTGCTTCGCATGGGCCAGTAGGCCTGCTGCAGTGTTCCTTCTTTCTTATGTTCTTATGTGTTTACCGAGCACCAGGTCATGAGA
>WNWK01044465.1:0-15084 GCA_009830355.1 Cherax destructor | reverse complement strand
AAAATGCCTTAATCGTCAAAAATGCAATAAATCAAGTTTTATAGCATTTTGAATATTTATTAATTATTTACATATTTTTAAAAATCCATTAAAAATCTATAAAATCAATATTTTTATAGAATATTTCATATTATTTTCGAAATATACATGAAACATTAAAAGCTCAGAAAAATTTGCTAAAATCGTATTTTATTGCATATTTCGACGTTTTAGAGCGGTTTGAGTGTTTTCTGGCAAACTCATTTTTAGCTAAAATACTTAATTTTCACACTTTTAAATAGAATTTCTACTGTAATTTAAATTTATGGAAAAGTAAGCAAAATTTTATGATTTTCTTTAGAAGCTTACTTATAGGATATTTTATCTAAAAATAGTTTTTCCGAAAATCCTTTGAAAATGCCTAAATCGTCAAAAAATGCAATAAAATCAAGTTTTATAGCATTTTTTATTATTTATTAATTATTTACATATTTTTAAAAAATCCCATTAAAAACCTATAAAAATCAATATTTTTATAGAATATTTCATAATATTTTCGAAATATACATGAAACATTAAAAAGCTTAGAAAAATTTGCTAAAATCGTATTTTATTGCATATTTCGACGTTTTAGAGCGGTTTGAGTGCTTTTCTGGCAAAACTCATTTTTTAGCTAAATTACTTACATTTTCACACTTTTAAATATAATTTCTACTGTAATTTAAATTTATGGGAAAAGTAAGCAAAATTTTATAATTTTCTTTTAGGAAGCTTACTTATAGGTATATTTTATCTAAAAAAATAGTTTTTCCGAAAATCCTTGAAAAGGCCTTAAATCGTCAAAAAATGCAATAAAATCAAGTTTTATAGCATTTTGGAATATTTATGAATTATTTACATATTTTTAAAAAAGCCCATTAAAAATCTATAAAAATCAATATTTTTATAGAATATTTCATATTATTTTCGAAATATACATGAAACATTAAAAAGCTCAGAAAAATGCGCTAAAATCGTATTTTATTGCATATTTTGACGTTTTTCAGCGGTTTAAGTGCTTTTCTGGCAAAACTCATTTTTCAGATAAAATACTTAGATTTTCACACTTTTAAATAGAATTTCTACTGCAATTGAAATTTATGGGAAAATAAGCAAAATTTTATAATTTTCTTTTACGAAGCTTTTTCATAGGTATATTTTATCCTTGAAAATGCCTTAAATCGTCAAAAAATGCAATAAACTCAAGTTTTATAGCATTTTTGAATATATATTAATTATTTACATATTTTTAAAAAATCCCATTAAAAATCTATAAAAATCAATATTTTTATAGAATATTTCATATTATTTTCGAAATATACATGAAACATTAAAAAGCTCAGAAAAATGCGCTAAAATCGTATTTTATTGCATATTTTCACGTTTTATAGCGGTTTGAGTGCTTTTCTGGCAAAACTCATTTTTCATCTAAAAAACTTAGATTTTCACAATTTTAAATAGAATTTCTACTGTAATTTAAATTTATAGGAAAAGTAAGCCAAATTTTATCATTTTCTTTTAGGAAGCTTACTTATAGGTATATTTTATCTAAAAAAATAGTTTTTCCGAAAATCCTTGAAAATGCCTTAAATCGTCAAAAAATGCAATAAAATCAAGTTTTATAGCATTTTTGAATATTTATTAATTATTTACATATTTTTAAAAAATCCCATTAAAAATCTATAAAAATCAATATTTTTATAGAATATTTCATATTGTTTTCGAAATATACATGAAACATTAAAAAGCTCAGAAAAATGCGCTAAAATCGTATTTTATTACATATTTCAACGTTTTAGAGCGGTTTGAGTGCTTTTCTGGCAAAACTCATTTTTCAGCTAAAATACTTAAATTTTCACACTTTTAAATTGAATTTCTACTGAAATTGAAATTTATGGGAAAATTAAGCAAAATTTTATGATTTTCTTTTAGGAAGCTTACTCATAGATATATTTTATCTAAAAAAATAGTTTTTCCGAAAATCCTTGAAAATGCCTTAAATCGTCAAAAAATGCAATAAAATCAAGTTTTATAGCATTTTTTATTATTTATTAATTATTTACATATTTTTAAAACATCCCATTAAAAATCTATATAAATCAATATTTTTATAGAATATTTCATATTATTTTCGAAATATACATGAAACATTAAAAAGCTCAGAAAAATTTGCTAAAATCGTATTTTATTGCATATTTCGACGTTTTAGAGCGGTTTGAGTGCTTTTCTGGCAAAACTCATTTTTTAGCTAAATTACTTACATTTTCACACTTTTAAATAGAATTTCTACTGTAATTTAAATTTATGGGAAAAGTAAGCAAAATTTTATAATTTTCTTTTGGGAAGCTTACTTATAGGTATATTTTATCTAAAAAAATTTTTCCGAAAATCCTTGAAAAGGCCTTAAATCGTCAAAAAATGCAATAAAATCAAGTTTTATAGCATTTTTGAATATTTATGAATTATTTACATATTTTTAAAAAAGCCCATTAAAAATCTATAAAAATCAATATTTTTATAGAATATTTCATATTATTTTCGAAATATACATGAAACATTAAAAGCTCAGAAAAATGCGCTAAAATCGTATTTTATTGCATATTTTGACGTTTTTCAGCGGTTTAAGTGCTTTTCTGGCAAAACTCATTTTTCAGATAAAATACTTAGATTTTCACACTTTTAAATAGAATTTCTACTGCAATTGAAATTTATGGGAAAATAAGCAAAATTTTATAATTTTCTTTTACGAAGCTTTTTCATAGGTATATTTTATCTAAAAAAATAGTTTTCAGAAAATCCTTGAAAATGCCTTAAATGTCAAAAATGCAATAAAATCAAGTTTTATAGCATTTTTGAATATTTATAATTATTTACATATTTTTAAAAAATCCATTAAAATCTATAAAATCAATATTTTTATAGAATATTTCATATTATTTTCGAAATATACATGAAACATTAAAAGCTCAGAAAATGCGCTAAAATCTATTTTATTGCATATTTTCACGTTTTATAGCGGTTTGAGTGCTTTTCTGGCAAAACTCATTTTTCAGATAAAATACTTAGATTTTCACACTTTTAAATAGATTTTCTACTGCAATTGAAATTTATGGGAAAATAAGCCAAATTTTATAATTTTCTTTTACGAAGCTTTTTCATAGGTATATTTTATCCTTGAAAATGCCTTAAATCGTCAAAAAATGCAATAAACTCAAGTTTTATAGCATTTTTGAATATATATTAATTATTTACATATTTTTAAAAAATCACATTAAAAATCTAAAAAATCAATATTTTTATAGAATATTTCATATTATTTTCGAAATATACATGAAACATTAAAAAGCTCAGAAAAATTTGCTAAAATCGTATTTTATTGCATATTTCGACGTTTTAGAGCGGTTTGAGGGTTTTTCTGGCAAATCTCATTTTTTAGCTAAAATACTTAAATTTTCACACTTTTAAATTGAATTTCTACTGAAATTGAAATTTATGGGAAAAGTAAGCAAAATTTTATGATTTTCTTTAGGAAGCTTACTTCATAGGTAATTTTATCTAAAAAAATAGTTTTTCACAAAATCCTTGAAAAGGCCTTAAATCGTCAAAAATGCAATAAAATCAAGTTTTATAGCATTTTTGAATATTATTTTTAAAAAACCATTAAAATCTATAAAAATCAATATTTTATAGAATATTTATATTATTTTCGAAAAATACATGAAACATTAAAAGCTCAGAAAAATGTGCAAAATCGATTTTATGGCATATTTCGACGTTTTAGAGCGGTTTGAGTCTTTCTGGCAAACTCATTTTAGCTAAAACGATTTTCACATTTTAAATAGAATTTCTGAATTGAAATTTTGGGAAAAGTAAGCAAAATTTATGATTTTCTTTGAGGTTATCTAATTTTTAATGTTTCAAAAATCCTTGAAATTAAATCGTCAAAAATGCAATAAAATATTTTTATAGATTTAATATTTATTAATTATTTACATATTTTAAAAACCATAAAAATCTAAAAATCAATATTTTTATAGAATTTTCATATTATTTCAAATATACATGAAACATTAAAAGCTTAGAAAATGTGCTAAAATCGTATTTTATTGCATATTTCGACGTTTAGAGCGGTTTGAGTGCTTTTCTGGAAAACTCATTTTAGCTAAAATACTTAGATTTTCACATTTAAATAAATTTCTACTGCAATTGAAATTTATGGGAAAAGTAAGCAAAATTTATGATTTTCTTTTAGGAAGTTCCATAGTATATTTTTTAAAAATGTTTCAGAAAATCCTGAAAATGCCTTGAATCGTCAAAAATGCAATAAAATAGTTTTATAGCATTTTGAATATTTAATTATTTACATATTTTTAAAAATCCCATTAAAAATCTAAAAATCAATATTTTTATAGAATATTTTATATTATTTTCGAAAATACATGAAACATTAAAAGCTCAGAAAAATGTGCAAAATCGCATTTTATGGCATATTTCGACGTTTTAGAGCGGTTATTATTAATATTTAATTTAAATGTTAAAATCGATTTATGCATATTTACGTTTGAGGTTTGATTTTCAAAACCATTTTTAGCTAATACTTAGATTTTCACACTTTTAAATAGAATTCTGCAATTATATGGTACATTATGATTTTTTGAAGTTTCTTAAAAAGTTTTCAAACTAAAATGCCTAATCGTCAAAAATGCAATAAAATAGTTTATAGCATTTTGAATATTTATTAATTATTTATATTTAAATCCCATAAAATCTATAAAATCAATATTTATAGAATATTTATAATTTTCAAAATACATGAAACATTAAGCTAGAAAATTAAATCGTATTTATGATATTTACGTTTAGAGGTTTGATGCTTTTTGGCAAAACCATTTTAGCTAAAAACTTAATTCACACTTTAAATAAATTTCTACTGCAATTGAAATTTATGGAAAAGTAAGCAAAATTTTATGATTTTCTTTAGGAAGCTTATCTAAAATAAATGTTTTCAGAAAATCCTGAAAATGCCTTAATCGTCAAAAATGCAATAAAATAAGTTTTATAGCATTTTAATATTTATTAATTATTTAATATTTTTAAAAAATCCTATTAAAAATCTATAAAATCAATATTTTTATAGAATATTTATATTATTTTCGAAAAATACATGAAACATTAAAAGCTCAGAAAATGCTAGAAATCGTATTTTATTGCATATTTCGACGTTTTAGAGCGGTTTGAGTGCTTTTGGCAAAACTCATTTTTCAGCTAAATACTTAGATTTTCACACTTTTAAATAGAATTTCTACTGCAATTGAAATTTATGGAAAAGTAAGCAAAATTTTATGATTTTCTTTAGGAAGCTTACTCATAGTATATTTTATCTAAAAATAGTTTTTCAGAAAATCCTGAAAATGCCTTAATCGTCAAAAATGCAATAAAAATTCGTTTTATAGCATTTTGAATATTTATTAATTATTTAATATTTTAAAATCCATTAAAATCTATAAAATCAATATTTTATAGAATATTCATATTATTTTCGAAAATACATGAAACATTAAAAAGCCAGAAAATGCAAAATCATTTATGCATATTTCGACGTTTTAGAGCGGTTTGAGTGCTTTTCTGGCAAAACTCATTTTTACTAAAATACTTACATTTTCACACTTTTAAATAGAATTTCTACTGCAATTGAAATTTATGGGAAAAGTAAGCAAAATTTTATGATTTTCTTTTAGGAAGCTTACTCATAGGTATATTTTATCTAAAAAATAGTTTTTCAGAAAATCCTTGAAAATGCCTTAATGTCAAAAAATGCAATAAAATCAAGTTTTATAGCATTTTGAATATTTATAATTATTTACATATTTTTAAAATCCATTAAAAATCTATAAAATCAATATTTTTATAGAATATTTCATATTATTTTCGAAAATATACATGAAACATTAAAAGCTAGAAAAATGTGCTAAAATCGTATTTTATTGCATATTTCGACGTTTTAGAGCGGTTTGAGTGCTTTTCTGGCAAAACTCATTTTTAGCTAAAATACTTAGATTTTCACACTTTTAAATAGAATTTCTATGCAATTGAAATTTATGGGAAAAGTAAGCAAAATTTTATGATTTTCTTTTAGAAGTTACTCATAGGTATATTTTATCTAAAAATAGTTTTTCAGAAAATCCTTGAAAATGCCTTGAATCGTCAAAAATGCAATAAAATCAATTTTATAGCATTTTTGAATATTTATAAATTATTTACATATTTTTAAAAATCCATTAAAATCTATAAAATCAATATTTTTATAGAATATTTCATATTATTTTCGAAAATACATGAAACATTAAAAAGCTAGAAAATGTGCTAAAATCGTATTTTATTGCATATTTCGACGTTTTAGAGCGTTTGAGTGCTTTCTGCAAACTCATTTTTAGCTAAAATACTTACATTTTCACACTTTTAAATAGAATTTCTACTGCATTGAAATTTATGGGAAAAGTAAGCAAAATTTTATGATTTTCTTATTTAGAACTTATCTAAAAAATAGTTTTTCAGAAAATCCTGAAAATGCCTTAATCGTCAAAAAATGCAATAAAATAACGTTTTATAGCATTTTTGAATATTTATTAATTATTTACATATTTTTAAAAATCCCTATTTTCGAAAATACATGAAACATTAAAAAGCTCAGAGAAAATGTGCTAAAATCGTATTTTATTGCATATTTCGACGTTTTAGAGCGGTTTGAGTGCTTTTCTGGCAAAACTCATTTTTAGCTAAAATACTTAGATTTTCACACTTTTAAATAGAATTTCTATGCAATTGAAATTTATGGGAAAAGTAAGCAAAATTTTATGATTTTCTTTTGAAGCTTACAAGTATATTTTATCTAAAAAATAGTTTTTCAGAAAATCCTTGAAATGCCTTAAATCGTCAAAAAATGCAATAAAATCAAGTTTTATAGCATTTTGAATATTATTAATTATTTACATATTTTTAAAAATCCCATTAAAAATCTATAAAAATCAATTTTTATAGAATATTTCATATTATTTTCGAAAATACATGAAACATTAAAAGCTCAGAAAAATGTGCTAAAATCGTATTTTATTGCATATTTCGACGTTTTAGAGCGGTTTGAGTGCTTTTCTGGCAAACTCATTTTTCAGCTAAAATACTTAGATTTTCACACTTTTAAATAAATTTCTACTGCAATTGAAATTTATGGGAAAAGTAAGCAAAATTTTATGATTTTCTTTTAGAAGCTTACTCATAGGTATATTTTATCTAAAAATAGTTTTCAGAAAATCCTGAAAATGCCTTAAATCGTCAAAAAATGCAATAAAATCAGTTTTATAGCATTTTTGAATATTTATTAATTATTTACATATTTTTAAAAATCCATTAAAAATCTATAAAATCAATATTTTTATAGAATATTTCATATTATTTTCGAAAATACATGAAACATTAAAAAGCTCAGAAAAATGTGCTAAAATCGTATTTTATTGCATATTTCGACGTTTTAGAGCGGTTTGAGTGCTTTTCTGGCAAAACTCATTTTTTTAGCTAAAATAATTAGATTTTCACACTTTTAAATAGAATTTCTATTGCAATATAAATTTATAGGAAAAGTAAGCAGAATTTTATGATTTTCTTTTAGGAAGCTTACTCACAGGTATATTTTATCTAAAAAATAGTTTTTCAGAAAATCCTTGAAATGCCTTAATCGTCAAAATGCAATAAAATAAGTTTATAGCTTTTTTGAATATTTATAATTATTTACATATTTTAAAAATCCCATTAAAAATCTATAAAATCAATATTTTAAAAGAATATTTCATATTATTTTCGAAAATACATGAAACATTAAAAGCTAGAAAAATGTGCTAAAATCGTATTTTATTGCATATTTCGACGTTTTAGAGCGGTTTGAGTGCTTTTCTGGCAAAACTCATTTTTAGCTAAAATACTTAGATTTTCACACTTTTAAATAGAATTTCTATGCAATTGAAATTTATGGGAAAAGTAAGCAAATTTTATGATTTTCTTTTAGGAAGCTTTACTCATAGGTATATTTTATCTAAAAAATAGTTTTTCAGAAAATCCTTGAAATGCCTTAAATAGTCAAAAAATTCAATAAAATCAAGTTTTATAGCATTTTTGAATATTTATAAATTATTTACATATTTTTAAAAATTCCCAATAAAAATCTATAAATATCAATATATTTATAGAATATTTCATATTATTTTCGAAAAATACATGAAACATTAAAAAGCTCAGAAAAATGTGCTAAAATCGTATTTTATTGCATATTTCGACGTTTTAGAGCGGTTTGAGTGTTTTTCTGGCAAAACTCATTTTTTAGCTAAAACACTTACATTTTCACACTTTTATATATAATTTCTACTGGAATTGCAATTTATGGGAAAAGTAAGCAAAATTTTATGATTTTCTTTTAGGAAGCTTACTCATATGTATATTTTATCTAAAAAAAATGTTTTTTCACAAAATCCTTGAAAATGCCTGAAATCGTCAAAAAATGCAATAAAATCAAGTTTTATAGCATTTTTGAATATTTAATAATGATTTACATGTTTTTAAAAAATCCCATTGAAAATCTATAAAAATCAATATTTTTATAGAATATTTCATATTATTTTCGAAATATACATGAAACATTCAAAAGCTCAGAAAAATGTGCGAAAATCGTATTTTATTGCATATTTCGACGTTTTAGAGCGGTTTGAGTGCTTTTCTGGCAAAACTCATTTTTCAGCTAAAATACTTAGATTTTCACACTTTTAAATAGAATTTCTACTGCAATTGAAATTTATGGGAAAAGTAAGCAAAATTTTATGATTTTCTTTTAGGAAGCTTACTCATAGGTATATTTTATCTAAAAAAATAGTTTTTCAGAAAATCCGTGAAAATGCCTTGAATGCATTTTTGAATATTTATAAATTATTTACATATTTTTAAAAAATCCCATTAAAAATCTATAAAAATCAATATTTATATAGAATATTTCATATTATTTTCGAAATATAAATGAAACAATAAAAAGCTGAGAAAAATGTGCTAAAATCGTATTTTATTGCATATTTCGACGTTTTAGAGCGGTTTGAGTGCTTTTCTGGCAAAACTCATTTTTTTAGCTAAAATAATTAGATTTTCACACTTTTAAATAGAATTTCTATGCAATTGAAATTTATGGGAAAATAAGCAAAATTTTATGATTTTCTTTAGGAAGCTTACTCATAGATATATTTTATCTAAAAATAGTTTTCAGAAAATCCTGAAAATGCCTTAATCGTCAAAAATGCAATAAAATCGTTTTATAGCATTTTTGAATATTTATAATTATTTACATATTTTAAAAATCCATTAAAAATCTATAAATCAAATTTTTATAGAATATTTCATATATTTTGAAAAATAATGAAACATTAAAAAGCTCAGAAAATGTCTAAAATCGTTTTATTGCATATTTCGACGTTTTAGAGCGTTTGAGTGCTTTTCTGGCAAAACTCATTTTTAGCTAAAATATTAATTTTCACACTTTTAAAATAAATTTCTATTGCAATTGAAATTTATGGGAAAAGTAAGCAAAATTTTATGATTTTCTTTAGAAGTTATCATAGGTATATTTTATCTAAAAAAATGTTTTCAGAAAATCTTGAAAATGCCTTAATCGTCAAAAATGCAATAAAATAACGTTTTATGCATTTTTGAATATTATAATTATTTACATATTTTAAAATCCATTAAATCTTAAAATCAATATATTTAGAATATTTCATATTATTTTCGAAAAATACATGAAACATTAAAAGCTAGAAAATGTGCTAAAATCGTTTTATTGCATATTTCGACGTTTTAGAGCGGTTTGAGTGCTTTTCTGGCAAAACTCATTTTTACTAAAATACTTAATTTTCACACTTTTAAATAGAATTTCTAGCAATTGAAATTTATGGGAAAATAAGCAAATTTTATGATTTTCTTTAGGAAGCTTACTACAGTATATTTATCTAAAATAGTTTTCAGAAAATCCTTGAAAATGCCTTAAATGTCAAAAATGCAATAAAATCAAGTTTTATAGCTTTTGAATATTTATAATTATTACATATTTTTAAAAATCCCATTAAAATCTATAAAATCAATATTTTTATAGAATATTTCATATTATTTTCGAAAATACATGAAACATTAAAAAGCTCAGAAAAATGTGCTAAAATCGTATTTTATGGCATATTTCGACGTTTTAGAGCGGTTTGAGTGCTTTTCTGGCAAAACTCATTTTTTAGCTAAAACACTTACATTTTCACACTTTTAAATAGAATTTCTACTGGAATTGAAATTTATAGGAAAAGTAAGCAAAATTTTATGATTTTCTTTTAGGAAGCTTACTCATAGGTATATTTTATCTAAAAAAATAGTTTTTCAGAAAATCCTTGAAAATGCCTTAAATCGTCAAAAAATGCAATAAAATCAAGTTTTATAGCATTTTTGAATATTTATTAATTATTTACATATTTTTTTAAAAATCCCATTAAAAATCTATAAAAATCAATATTTTTATAGAATATTTCATATTATTTTCGAAAAATACATGAAACATTAGAAAGCTCAGAAAAATATGCTAAAATCGTATTTTATGGCATATTTCGACGTTTTAGAGCGTTTGAGTGCTTTTTCTGGCAAAACTCATTTTTTAGCTAAAACACTTACATTTTCACACTTTTAAATAGAATTTCTACTGGAATTGAAATTTATGGGAAAAGTAAGCAAAATTTTATGATTTTCTTTTAGGAAGCTTACAGTATATTTTATCTAAAAAATAGTTTTCAGAAAATCTTGAAAATGCCTTAAATCGTCAAAAATGCAATAAAATCAATTTTATAGCATTTTTGAATATTTATAAATTATTTACATATTTTTAAAAAATCCCATTAAAAATCTATAAAAATCAATCTTTTGATAGAATATTTCATATTATTTTCGAAAATACTGAAACATTAAAAGCTCAGAAAATGTGCTAAAATCGTCATTTTATGGCATATTTCGACGTTTTAGAGCGGTTTGAGTGCTTTTCTGGCAAAACTCATTTTTAGCTAAAACACTTACATTTTCACACTTTTAAATAGAATTTCTACTGGAATTGAAATTTATGGAAAAGTAAGCAAAATTTTATGATTTTCTTTTAGGAAGCTTACTCATAGGTATATTTTATCTAAAAATAGTTTTGCAAAATCCTTGAAATGCCTTAAATCGTCAAAAAATGCAATAAAATCAAGTTTTATAGCATTTTTGAATATTTATTAATTATTTACATATTTTTTAAAAATCCCATTAAAAATCTATAAAAATCAATATTTTTATAGAATATTTCATATTATTTTCGAAATATACATGAAACATTAAAAGCTCAGAAAATTTTTTTTTTTTTTTTTTTTTTTTTTTTTTTTTTTTTTTTTTTTTTTTTTTTTTTTTTTTTTTTTTTTTTTTTTTTTTTTTTTTTTTTTTTTTTTTTTTTTTTTTATTTTCGAAAATACTGAAACATTAAAAAGCTCAGAAAAATGTGCTAAAATCGATTTTATTGCATATTTCGACGTTTTAGAGCGGTTTGAGTGCTTTTCTGGCAAAACTCATTTTTAGCTAAAAACTTAATTTTCACACTTTTAAATAGAATTTCTACTGAATTGAATTTATGGGAAAAGTAAGCAAAATTTTATGATTTTCTTTTAGGAAGTTTACTCATGGGTATATTTTATCTAAAAAATAGTTTTTCAGAAAAATCCTTGAAAATGCCTTAATGTCAAAAAATGCAATAAAATAACGTTTTATAGCATTTTTAATATTTTTTAATTATTTACATATTTTTAAAAATTCCATTAAAATCTATAAAATCAATATTTTTATAGAATATTTCATATTATTTTCGAAAAATACATGAAACATTAAAAGCTAGAAAATTGCTAAAATCGTATTTTATTGCATATTTGACGTTTTAGAGCGGTTTGAGTGCTTTTCTGCAAACTCATTTTTAGCTAAAACCTTAAATTTTCACACTTTTAAATAAATTTTATGCAATTGAAATTATAAAGGCAAAATTTTATGATTTTACAAAGTTATTTAAAAAATAGTTTTCAGAAAATCCTTGAAAATTTAATCGTCAAAAATGCAATAAAATCACTTTATAGATTTTAATATTTATAATTATTTACATTTTTAAAAACCCCATTAAAAATCTATAAAATCAATATTTTTATAGAATATTTCATATTATTTTCGAAATATAATGAAACATTAAAAGCTAGAAAAATGTCTAAAATCATTTTATTGCATATTTCGACGTTTTAGAGCGTTTGAGTGCTTTTCTGCAAAACTCATTTTTAGCTAAAATACTTAGTTTTCAATTTTAAAAATTTTTGGGAAAATTATGGAAAAAAAAAATTTATGATTTTCTTTTGGTTTAAAAGGGTTTTATTTTTTAAAACCTTAAATCAACCCAAAATCAATAAAATCAATTTTATAGCTTTTTGAATTTAAAATTATTTACATTTTAAAATCCTTAAAAATCAAAAATCAATTTTTTAAATATTTCATATTTTCAAAAATACAAAAATAAAACTAAAAAGCAAAATCGATTTATGCTTTCGACGTTTTAAGGGTTTGATGTTTCTGCAAACCTTTTACAAATTTAATTTTCACCAAATAAATTTCATCAATTGAATTTATGAAAAAAAAAATTTGATTTTCTTTGGAACACTATGTTATTTAAAAAAATAGTTTTCAAAAATCTAAAATCCTTAACAAAAAATGCAATAAATATTTTATGCATTTTAATTTTATATTTTTAATTTTAAAAATCCCATTAAAATCTATAAAATCAATTTTTTATGAATATTTATTTTTTCGAAAATGAAACTTAAAACTCAGAAAATTCAAAATCGTTTTTTATTTTCGACGTTTAGAGTTTAGTGCTTTTTAAATCATTTTAGCTAAAATATTAATTTTCACACTTTTAAATAAATTTCCCAATTAAATTTATGGGAAAATAAGCAAAATTTTATGATTTTTTTTTAGAAGTTATTTTGGATTTTTATCAAAAAAGTTTTAAAAACCAAATGCCTTAATGTAAAAATGCAATAAAATAAGTTTTATGCTTTTTAATTTTAATTATTACATATTTTAAAAATCCCAAAAATTAAATCAATATTTTATAGATATTTCATATTTTTCGAAAATACATGAAACTTAAAAAGCTAAAATTGCAAAATCATTTTTTGCATATTTCATTTGAGCGTTTGGTTTTTCTGGCAAAACTCATTTTACTAAAAAAATTTTACTTTTTTTTTTTTTTTTTTCGGAAGCTTAATATATTTAAAAAAAAAAAAAAAAAAAAAAAAAAAAAAAAAAAAAAAAAAAAAAAAAAAAAAAAAAAAAAAAAAAAAAATTTTTTTTTTTTTTTTTTTTTTTTTTTTTTTTTTTTTTTTTTTTTTTTTTTTTTTTTTTTTTTTTTTTTTTTTTAAATTTATCAAAAAATGTTTTGAAAACTGTGCCTTAATGTCAAAAATGCAATAAAATACTTTATGCATTTTAATTTATAATTATTTACATATTTTTAAAAATCCAAAAATCTTAAAATCAATATTTTATAGTTTATATATTTTCGAAAATAATGAAACATTAAAAGCTAGAAAATTCTAAAATCTTTTATGTTTCGACGTTTAGAGCGTTTATGCTTTCTGGCAAAACTCATTTTACAAAAACTTAATTTTCACACTTTAAATAGAATTTTATGAATTGAATTTATGGGAAAATAAAATTTATGATTTTCTTTAGAAGTTTCTTTATATTTTATCTAAAAGTTTTAAAAATCTTGAAAATGTTAATGTAAAAATAATAAAATAATTTTATGATTTTAATATTATAATTTACATATTTAAAATCCATAAAATCTTAAAATCAATATTTTATAAATATTTATATTATTTCAAAATACATGAAACATTAAAGCTAGAAAATTGCTAAAATCGTATTTATTGATATTTCGACTTTAGGGTTAGTGCTTTCTGGCAAAATCATTTTTTGCAAATAAATTTTCACTTTAAATAAATTTTATGCAATTGAAATTATGGGAAATACAAAATTTAATTTCTTTGAAGTTACTAATATATTTATTAAAAATGTTTTCAGAAAATCCTGAAAAGCTTAATGTCAAAATGCAATAAATAGTTTTAAAACATTTTATTTATAATTATTTCAATTTTTAAAACCCATAAAAATCTATAAAATCAAATTTTATAGAATATTTATATTATTTTCGAAAAATACATAAACATTAAAGCTAGAAAATTGCTAAAATCTTTTTATGCATATTTCGACGTTTTAGACGGTTTAGTGTTTCTGCAAACTCATTTTTACTAAAAACTTACATTTTCACACTTTAAATAATTTACTGAATTGAAATTTATGGAAAAGAAGCAAATTTTATGATTTTCTTTAGAAGCATCTAAAAAATAGTTTTTCAGAAAATTTGAAATTTAATGTCAAAAGCAATAAATCTTTATAGATTTTGAATATTATAATTATTACATATTTTAAAAATCCATTAAAAATCTATAAAATCAATATTTTATAGAATTTTCATATTATTTTAAAAACTGAAACATTAAAAGCTCAGAAAAGCAAATCGATTTATGCATATTTCGACGTTTAGAGCGGTTTGGTTTTTGGCAAACTCTTTTCTAAATTATTTACATTTTTTTTTTTTTTAAAATAAAAAATTTTTAGATTTTTTTTGGAAGTTATAAATTTTTTTTTAAAAAAAAATAGTTTTTCTTTTAAAAATTTCCTTAAGTAAAATAATAAAAAGTTTTAACTTTTTAAAATTTTTAAATTAAAATTTTTTTTAAAAAATATTAAAATTTAAAAATCAAATTTTTAAATTTTTAAATTTTTTTCAAAAACTAAAAAAATAAAAAATTCAAAATTTTTGAAATATTTATTTTTAAGCTTTGATTTTTCTAAAATCTTTTTATTAAAAAATTTTAATTT
>WNWK01044464.1:0-15085 GCA_009830355.1 Cherax destructor | reverse complement strand
GTTATTATGACCCAACGTTTCCCCTTTGCACTATAATTCACTTATCTCCCCGATCTCACCTATGGAATCTGTGCATGGGGATCAACCGTAAATCACCTTAGACCACTCATAACACAACAAAAGGCCGATCAGAATGATAACAAATTCCCACTCTAGAAAATACTCCACCAATATTCAAAAGTCTCAAACTATCACCTAAAGAACATTCATACTTACTCTGTCCCTACTACATATATAAACTTACACTTAATATAAACCCTCTGCTAAAAAACTCTCCTCACCAACTTTAATAGGACCCATGACCACAACACACGACACAGATCATTTTTTGATATTCCGTGTTCATATCAACCATGAAAAAATTTCCCTATGCACAAAAGGGCCCAGAATCTAATTTCATTCCCAGTAAATATTAAGATAATCTTGTCTGAAAATCAATTTAAGACTCAACTCAAAAACCACCTACTCACCCAAACCTAAATGATCATGCTATAAACTACTTTGAAAATGCTCATTGTTACTTTCCTATACGATAATCTCAATTTTTAATAATATGTTACTATTATGTTACCCTACTCAAAAAAAAAACTAAATACTCATTTTATAAGTTAATGTCAAAAATGCTCAATGTTATTTTCCTTAAGATAATCTCAATTCCATATTATCATTCAAGAATCTTAACACTGTAACAAATCTAAGATCTAATATCATTATATAAAAATTTAAACAGTAAAATTTCATCATATTGTAATTTTGAAAATATTTTTACAGAATATACTCAAAAATTTCTCTAATATTAAGTACATAGTTTTTAAGGACTAGAATAAGCTGCCCCTAATGCCAGGCATGTCAGTGGCTCCCCTTTGCCCCTCAATTTACATTGTAACTCCGATACCCATGTAATCTGCAATGAAATAAAATTTGTTTGTTTGTTTGTTTTGTTTGTTTGTTTATCTCACTCAATTAGTTGCATTGCTACAATTAATTGATATGTTCAACTTATATTCAAACTTTATAATTTAGATACGCAATTATACTTATTTTATAAATTATCAACCATAACTTTTTACCATGTAGTCTAGAATTAAGTAGACCTAAGAATGCCCGCATTGCACAGCATATTTGGGGCTTTTGGCATGTACATCTCATTAATAACTATGTTTCTTGTCTACCATGTATCATTGTAATATGTCTCAATAAAGTATTATTATTATTATTATAGGATGACTGTGATCTCTGACATGACAGAAAAGAGCATTATTGGTGTTGGCAAGCCTAACATTTTTTTTGTGCTCCCTAAGTCTGTCAGAAAGAGATTGGCCAATTTCACCAAAGTACTGAAGAGGACAGGAGGAACAAGAAACAAAGTAGACACCAGGAGCATCTATAGAGGGAGGAGAAGTGTGAACTAGATTAGTGCAAAGAGTGTTAGTCTGACGGAAAGTAAGTTTGATGTCTAAGGAACAGAGAGAGCTGTTGAGACTAGAGACCGGAAATGTAGGGAAGACAGAGGACAGGAGAGTTCCCAGGAGTAGAGTGTTTGGGAGAGAAGAAAGTCTGTTTAGCATGTGAGAAGGCAGAGTCTATGAAATGGGAAGGGTAGCTAAGACGGGAAAATGAATTATGAAGAGTGGAAATTTCTACTGCAAGGAACTGAGGATCACAAATGCGGAGAGCACGGAGAAAGAGGGAGATAAGAACACTTTTCTTGACAATGGTCCAAGTTGGACCGAAACGTCGTCGTAAGCTCCTCTCTTCTATATGTGGGTTATTTGTGTATACTATATTAATGTAAGTTGAAATCTTACTGAATGAAAAATGTATGGCAGATAGTAATACAGTGGACCCCTGGTTATCGACCATAATTCGTTCCAGAATGCTGTTCCAGTGCCGTTACTGAACAAATTTGTTCCCATAAGGACAAATGTAAATTAGATAAGTCCGTTTAGACCCCCAAAAATATACTTACAAAAGCACTTACAAAAATACACTTACATAATTGTTTGAGTTGGGAGCAGTACAAAATCCGGGGGTCCACTGTACTGGGATTCAACAAATCTGGAAATAACAAGATAGTAATATTTGGTGTTTAAAATTACAAGTAAAGCAATAAATGTAAACACTATAGAGGGTAGTGGCCTGCACTTGGGAGTTTGGAAGGCATTCTGTAAGGAATAATAGTTATATAACAAGTAAATAATTGTACAAGGCGATTTCTAGTCACACAATCAATTGTGTGAAGCCTTGGTGGGAGATGGCTGATGTGTTAATAAAAAAAAATTATGTACTAGGATTAGTCTGTCCGAAATGCCCCAGCATGATAGTGGCTTTTTTTGTACTTAGCAAACCAAAATTGTAATTACACATTGTAACCTTTACAAAGAAATAAAATCTTTATCTTTATCTTAAGTTTGCTCGAAATGCTCTGCATATATAGGGATTTAATGCAAATACACCCAAATGTCATTTGCCTTTGTACAAACATTGTATCATGCTGAAATAAGGTATTACTTCTATTATCTGGATTACTATTGTGCAGTAATATCAGTTGTATATTCCCACAGAAATGTGATTTATAATTAGCAACTTCAGTAATTTTTTTCATAGTAACATTATGCACTTTATTATTATTATTGTTGTTGTTATTATTATTATTATTATTATTATTATTATTATTATTATTGTACATGTATTAGAATATGGTATGTTTCTATAACAGACTAAATATATACTCTACTGTATATCTACTACAGTTTTTATAATGTTGTATTCATCAGGTCTCTAGTAGCAGTAGCAGTGATATCAACAAAACTGAAAAGAAATATATAGACAAGACTGTACTAAAAGAACCTTTTCCAGGAGTCATGAAAAAAGAGGTTTCAGATAATAGTGTTCAGAAAACTAAGAAAATTGATAGCCAACACTGTTCAAATACTAAAGAACACAGCAGTTTTGCCAAGCAGACTAGTGCTTCAGAGGTCAAAAATGCTGAGAAGAGGGTGGGTAATGAAGAAAAGTCTAATGTCAAGAGGTCGCTTAAAGGAGGTAATGTTGCTCCTGATATATATTGGGAAAAGCTCTTTGCTGCAGTAATTGGAGGCACTTATGAAGAGGAGGAAGATTCCTTATCTACTAAGGTGTGTTTCATTTCACGATAATTTATACAGTGGAACCCTGGATTTTGTCCTTAATCCGTTCCAGAAGGTCGGTCTAAATCCGAAAAGGATGAAAACCGAAGTAATATTTCCCATGCTAGTGGCCATCTTTGTAATAGATATTTTTATAACATGTAAACCAAACATTGTAAGCTTTACAAGGAAATATTTTTTTTTTATTTTAATTAGAAATAATGTAAATACAATTAATCTGTTCCAGACACCCAAAAATATTAACAAAAAATACATTTTTTAAAGAATAACTATAGTTTTACATACAGAAAACAATGAGAAAGAAATATACAGTGGACCCCCGAGTAACGTAAGGCCCATATAACGGAAAAATCGTGTAACGTAAGCTTTTTTCAATATCGTGTAGCGAAAATGGACTCTTGTATCGTAACGTATTAGACCTGTCTGCCTGCTCCGCGCCTGCCCTGCGCAGGACACCAGTGAAGTGTTGTTTACCACTGAGAGAACATTACCCAGTGCGCTCTTTCAAACATTCACAATACATTTGGTGTCTTTTTTGGTGGTTTAGTGATTGTCACTGTGAAATAAGTCACCATGGGTCCAAAGAAGCTTCCTAGTGGCACCCCAGTGGTAAAGAGAGTGAAGAACACCATCGAACTGAAGAAAGAGATTGTAGAAAAATATGAGAGTGGCGTGCGTCTGAGTGAGCTTGCTAGGATGTACAAGAAAACCCCATCTACTATTGGCTCTATCCTGGCAAAGAGAAATGAGATCAAGGAAGCTAATGTTGCAAAAGGGGTTGATATGTTAACGAAAAATAGATCGAAAACAGTGGGTGACGTTGAGAAGTTGATGGTGTGGATCAATGAAAAACAGATAGCGGGTGATAGTATTTCCATGGCGATAATATGTGAAAAGGCAAGGAAGTTGCACGCAGATCTTGTCAAGACAATGCCTGGAACCAGTGGTGATGCGAGTGATTTTAAAGCCAGCAAAGGCTGGTTTGAGAGGTTTAAGAAACGTAGTGGCATACACAGTGTTGTGAGGCATGGTGAGGCAGGCAGCTCAGACAAACGTGCAGCTGAAAAATTTGTGAGTGAATTTAAGGGGTTCGTAGACGCTGAAAAATTCGAAACAGAGGACTGTGGACAGTTATTTCACCAGGCAGGGATCCAGTGATTCTCAAGCTGGTCCTAGTGGGATTAAAAGACCATGAAGGGAAGTAACCCCAGAGAGGGACTTGTTACCTGAAGTCCTTTTGGAGGGGGATTCCCCTTCCAACCACTAACACCCTGCCCCTGTCATCCTCCCTATCTTCCAGATGCCTGCAACTCTTCAATAAAGGTAAGTAGTAAATGTATATATATATATTGTTTTTTATTATTTTGAATGTTAATATTTTTGGGTGGAACGGATTAATTGTATTTTACATTATTTCTTATGGGAAATAAGGTTTCGAATTATGAAAGTTTTGTGTTAAGAAATAGCTCCTGGAACGGATTAATTATGTTAGTCGAGGGACCACTGTAAATGACTAATGAAATGGATAAATGAACATTTAATATCACATTTACCTTTATTGAAGACTCTTGTTGGGGATTAATTGTAGCATTCTCATGCTGTAAACTACTTTCAACAACACACAAGGTTATATTCCCATAATATAATTTAAATATTTACTATTGATATAAACAACCTGCAAAATACTTTAAACTTGTCCCAATGTAATATCCCCAGATTGTTAATTTGAGTAAACTTACTGTCTGCTATAAATAAAAACAGATGTACAACTTAAACATGCCTAGCATGACTGGATATGCTAAGCATTTCAGGCAGACTACTACTAGTTTTTAATCTATATTACAAATTACAAATGAATACAAATTATAAATGATTAAATAGATTACAATAGTGAGGTAGTTCAGAATATTTAGATTGTATTACAAATTACAAATGAATAGAAATTTCAAATGATTAACTAGATTTACAATAGTGAGGTAGTTCAGAATATTTAGATTGTATAATTTCTAATGATTAATTAGATTTACAATAGTGAGGTAGTTCAGAATATTTAGATTTTAAAATTAGTATTGAGAATGGTTTTGTTATGGCTTGTTACAAAGTTTCTATTAAAGATCCTATATTGAAGTATATTAGGCAAACTTAAAACTAGTTTGAGATTTATTAGACAATAGCTATATTCGGGATTTTGTGCTTATACTGTCCTTTGGGTCAGTGTTGGTGTAGATGAGGAGGATGTGTGTGTGTGTGCGTGAATTGGTGGTTTTTGTGTATTTAGGTGATGGTGGGGTGTGTTAGTGAGATAAGATGTTTTTTGATGATAATGTTGGAAATGGTGACTGAGTCTGTAGTTCTGGAGTTATCAGGTAGGGAGTTCCAGATTTTAGGCCCTTTAAGGGCCCTTTAAGGGCCGTGCGCGAGGAAAAAAATAGAAAAAATTCGAAAATTGAGTCAACCATATTGAAAAATAGAGAGTAACCCTCTGGCTACACAATGGTACAAGAATCATTGTTCTATGACATTCCTACAAGGAATTATGGTTGTTTATAACACATGGTGACACCAACAACCGAAGTAGGTCGGCTGACATGACGTGAATTTTCGTATTTTTTCCCCCGATTTTTTACCTTAATTTCTTGTATTATTACTACTTATATAATAATTGACTATTTGGCATCATAACAGAGTGGGCGGAGCTTATTATGAGTGTTTACATAGTCTGGGAGCCAATCAGGAACCGTCTGTAACATTCGATTGCATCAGCAGAAATTCCTGTCTCAGGATAGCCAGGGAATATGCTTCATTATAACGCTATTATCACTACTACGGCTTTTATATCTATCACAATTGATCTATTATGACATAATAGACAATATAAGTAACAAATGAACATGGTAAATACTCCAGAATGAATAATATGTGGCATAATATGATTGCCACCTCGGAGTAAAATATTACTTCACTGGGGATGGGGGTTCCTGGGGGGTTACCCTGGGCCCTCTAGGGGACTTGTATTAAAGAAAACAAACAGGGCTAACTATGATATACACTCGTAAAGCAAGATAAAGCTGAGAAAAATGCTATTTTGCTCCAAAAACAAAAAAAATTTTTGTGCAACCTTCCGTGCGGATTATCTTGGAAGTAAGTTATTCATGTGTATATTCCAAAAGAATCGTTTATAATCATAGGAATGAAATGAAACTCACAGACAACATAAAGGAATGGTTGTATTTTTTTAATATGATTAGCTTTTTGAGATATCATAATTAGTTTTTGATTTATGTGAGGGTAAATGTCAGATATTTTGCAAAAATGTAAAACACATACAAACTTTATTTTTTTTACAAATGAATATAGGGATAAATTACAGAAAGCAAACCATTTTAACATCAGATTATCATTGTTTTATGCGTAGGTGATGCCAGAACAGCTTCAACAAGTCCCACTACGAAACCCTGATTTTTTATATATGATGTTTGGTGAAAAGTTGGTAAATATTTTTTTTCTCAGTTGTTTGTTGGGCGATCTTTTTGAAACTTGATACAAACCTACTAGAAAGGTGCAAAAAAAATGAAAGAAATCAAATGAAAATAAAGAAAAAAAAATTAATCCATAGAGGCCCACCCCCAGATTTTAGGCCCTTTAATGTACATTGAATGTTTGTATAGATTTAGCCGGACACAGGGAATGTCATAGAGATTTTTGTGTCTGGTATTGTGCCTATGGTCCTGTCACAACTATCAAGAAATAGTTTTAGTTCAGGGTTAATATTGGAATTTATGGTTCTGTACATGTAGGTTGCACAGTAGTAAGTGTGGATGTTCTGAACAGTGAGTAAATTTAGGTCTTTGAAGAGTGGGGGTGTGTGTTGCCTGGGATTGGATTGCGTGATAATTCTTACTGCGGCTTTTTGTTGAGTTAATATTGGTTTTAGGTGGGTTGTTGCTGTTGATCCCCAAGCACATATGACATAGGTGAGGTAGGGATAGATGAGTGAATAATATAGTAAAGTAAAGTAAAGTAAATTTTATTTCATTGCATTTTTACATAGATATTGGTAGTTACAATTATAAACTGAAGTGCAAGGAGAGCCACTGACATGCCATGGCATTAGGGGCAGCTTAATCTAATGACTTATAGACTATGTATATAATATTAGGGAAATTGATTGAGTTTATTCTAGTTATAAATTTGATTTCAAATTACAATATGATGATATTATAATGTTATAATTACAATATGATGATATTAAATTGTAACAAGTGTTTAGGAGGATGGTAATATAAAATTGAGATTATCTTAAGGAAAAAACATTGAGCATTTTTTAAAGTAGTTTATAGTATGAGGATTTAGTTTTGGGTGAGTAGGGGGTAACATAATATTAACATATTAGTAAAAATTGAAATTGTATTATGGGATAATAATATTAAGCATTTTTGAAAGTAGTTTACAGTATGAATATTTAGTTTAGGGTGAGGAGGTGGTTTTTGAGAAGAGTCTTAAATTGATTTTCAGACACGCTTATCTTAATATATACTGGTAATGAATTCCAGATTCTGGGGCCCTTTATGTGCATAGAATTTTTACATAGGTTGATATGGACTTGGGGTATATCAAAAAGTGATCTGTGTCTTGTGTTGTGGTCATGGGTCCTATTAAAGTTGGTGAGGAGAATTTTGAGCGGAGGGTTTATATTAGAGTGTAGAGTTTTATGTAATAGGCACAAGAATACGTATGAATGTTCTTTATGGTGAGTAGTTTTAGACTTTTGAATATTGGTGGAGTATGCTGTCTAGAGTGGGAATTTGTTAGCATTCTGACTGCAGCCTTTTGCTGGGTTATGTATGAGTGGTCTAAGGTGATTTAATGTTGTTGAGCCCCATGCACAGATTCCATAGGTGAGATAAGGGTAGATAAGTGAATGATATAGTGCAAGGAGAGCTGAGTGTGGCACATAATAGCGTATCTTTGATAATATGCCTACTGTCTTAGAGATTTTCTTGGAAATATGTTGTATTTGTGTTTGGAATTTAAGGCTACTATCAAGGTGGATTCCTAGGAATTTTCCCTCTGTGAGTCTTGTGATGGGTGAACCATTGAGCGTTATGTTAAGTGGAACATTTGTGGCTTTGTTTCCAAACTGTATGAAGTAGGTCTTGTCAGTATTGAGAGTAAGCTTGTTTGTCGTCATCCATCTTGATATTTTCTGTAATTCGACATTAACAGTGTTGGCCAGTATGACTGGATTTGGGTGAGAGAAGACATATGTTGTGTCATCTGCAAATAATGTGGGTTTGAGTAGTTGTGATGCATTCGGTAGGTCATTTATGTAAATGAGGAATAGGAGTGGCCCCAGGACACTTCCTTGAGGGACTCCGACTGTAATTTGTTGTGTGGAAGAGTTCGCTCCATTCGTGTACACGTATTGGCTTCTGTTGCTAAGGTATGACTTTAAGTAGTTGAGTGGGTGCCCCCTTATACCATAGTGTGTTAATTTTGTGAGCAGTAAATCATGGTCGACTACAGTAGATCGTCATTTAGCACGGTAGTTACGTTCCTGAAAACGTCGTGTTAGATAATTTCGTGTTATATAATTAAAATAACTTATGGGAAAAATAGGGTTACGTTCCTGGGAGTCCCCAAAAACCCAAACAAGTTTTTTTTAGACCAACAGATCTTGCAAAAATTAAAGGTGAATATGTAATTGTAGTTCATTGTCGTGATATATTACTGCTTAAGACTACAAATGCAATAGAAATAGTATTTCTTACCTTAAATTGTGGGTAATGATGTTTGTGGATGCATATAAAAGGCACGAAAATTTGGAATTCATTACCTGTTATTGCCAAAGAAACCCTGCCTGTACCCCAATTCAAAATGATGTTAAAAAACCACTTCTCACCCAAAGCTAAATGCTCAATATCAAACATTCCCAACAAAGTAGAATAATCACTTAATGTAAAAACCTGACTAATCACTTAAATGTAAAAACCTGTTATGAATAATACATACTAAGCCAACTATTTCCATAACATTTACATTATAACGACCACGTAAACTGTAACTGCAATGCAATTACAGTGGTACCTCGAGTTACGATGGTCCCCAAAATCGCCCTTTTATGTAAGTTTATTTTTTTAAATGCTTTTGTAAGTATATTTTGGGGGGTGTAAAAGGACTAGTCTATTTTACATTATTCCTTATGGGGATAAATTCGTTTGGTAGTGGCACTTGAACAGCATTCTCGAACGAAAAAATATCGTAACTCGAGGTACCACTGTAATTGTTTTAAATTGTTATCTCACTCAATTAGTTGCATTGCTACAATTAATTGATATGTTCAACTTATATTCAAACTTTTTAACTTAGATATGCAATTATACTTATTTTATAAATTATCAACCATAACTTTTTACCATGTAGTCTAGAATTAAGTAGTCCTAAGAATGCCCGCAATGCACAGCATATTAGGGGCTTTTGGCATGTACATCTCATTAATAACTATGTATTTTGTCTACCATGTATCATTGTACCATGTCTCAATAAAGTATTATTATTATTATAGAGTGGATATGAATGGTGTGGCCCTACTGGGAGTAGGTGGATGGTTGTTGGTTGTCGGCAGAAGTGGATGGTAGAGGTTCTGGTACTAAAGTCTATGGTTGTATTGGAGTGTGCATAAATGCTGTAATAGATCTCTGGGTTCTTTTACCCTGCAGTACATTATACAGCTGATGGTAAGGCATCATCAGCTGGTCTAGACCCAGTTTCAAAGCACTGCTTCTAGATTTGTTATTGTATAATTATACTATTACTATCAATAAATAATATCTACCTATCATATTTATTCCAGGATAATATTAGGTATAACATAAATAATGTAGAAGCATGATAAAGATGCATAAATTAATAAAAACTGACATACAGTGGACCCTCGGTTAACGAAATTAATCCGTTCCAGGAGCTCTTTCTTAATCTGAATCTTTCATTATCTGAAACCTTATTTCCCATAAGAAATAATGTAAATACAATTAATTTGTTCCACAAAAAAATAATCACTCAAAATAAAAAAAAATAACATTTACTTACCTTTATTGAAGAGACTTGCAGGCATCTGGAAGATAGTATAGATGATGACTGGAGCAGGTGTTAGTGGTTGGAAGGGAATCCCTCCAAAAGGACTTCAGGTGACAAGTCCCTCTCTGGGGTTACTTCCTTCTTGGTCTTTTAATGCCACTAGGACCAGCTTGAGAGTCACTAGACCCCTGCCTGGTGAAGTAGCTGTCCAGAGTCCTCTGTTTCTGGCGACTCTTCAACACTTTTCTGAAGTACAACATGGCTCTGTCACTGAAGTGGTTGCACAGAAGGCTCATTTCAGCTTGCTCAGGGTGGTATCTTTCAACAAATGTCTGCAACTCATTCCACTTTGTACACATCTCCTTAAGCACTGAAGAAGGCACCTCCTTATCTCTCTCTCTCTTCCTGTGAAGCAATAACCTCAGCTGTGGTCTGTTGCTGTTCCAGATGAAGCTCTTGCAGCTCTTCAGTTGTTAGCTCTATCCTGTGCTCCTCCACCAACTCTTCCACATCCTCACCACTCACCTCCAACCCCAGGCTGTTCCCAATTCCACAATATCTTCCACAACATGTTCCACAACAGGCACAGGGTCGTCAGGGTCAGGGTCAGCCTCAAATCCTTCAAAATTCCTCTCTTGGACTCAATCCGGCCACAGTGGTCTCCAAGCAGAGTTCAGAGTCCTGGAAGTCACTTCTTCCCAAGCCTTACCTATAAGGCCTATGCAATGCATGATATTGAGGTGTTCTTTCCAGAACTCTCTTAGGGTCAATTCAGAGTCATTGGTCATATTAAAGCACCTCTGAAACAGTGCTTTGGTGTACAGTTTCTTGAAGTTGGAAATGACCTGCTGGTCCATGGGCTGGAGGAGAGGAGTGGTGTTAGGAGGCAAGAACTTCACTCTGATGAAATTTATGTTGTCAGGCAACAACTCTTGCAAGTTGTGAGGATGAGCAGGAGCATTGTCCAGTAGCAGAAGGCACTTGAGTGGCAATTTATTTTCCAGGAGGTATTTCTTCACACTAGGGCCAAACACTCCAGTCAACCATTCCTTGAAAATCTCCGTAGTGACCCATGCCTTGGTGTTAGCTTTCCAATGCACACACAATTTATTCTTGTCAACACCGTGTTTCCTGAAAGGTCTGGGATTTTCTGCGTGATGCACCAGTAAAGGCTTCACTTTAAAATCACCACTGGCATTGGCACAAAACATAAGAGTTAGCCTGTCTTTCATAGGCTTGTGTCCTGGCTTTGTGCCTTTTCCTCTAGATAATGTAGGTCCTGTTGGGCATTTTCTTCAAAAACAGGCCTGTTTCATCACAATTAAACACTTGTTGGGGAGGAATTGTTCAGCCTCTGAACCCTTGAATTCGTGCAAAAATTTTTCAGCTACCGTTTGTCTAGCAGGCTTCAGCTGCCTCACGCCTCACAACATTGTGTATGCTACGTTTCTTACGTAATGACGAGACGAGGTAGGAATAGATCTGTCTATGAATTAATTTTTGAAGATTTTAGAAAACTGATGGTAAATTAGAAATTGGTCTATAATTATTCAAGTCTGTTTGATCACCTCCTTTGTGGATCAGGGAGTGACCTAGCTCTTTTGAAAATTGATGGGAAGGTAGAGGCTTCAGTGGATTTATTAGATAGTGTTGCTATAATTGGTGACAGTACCTGTGAAGCTTTTGTACATAAAAGGTAGTAAGCTGTTTATGTCTCTAACTTTCTTTAAGGGTGTTGATTATGGCGAGACTTTAATTGGGTTGGTAGGAGCTAGGAATAGTGTATTTAGGTAGGTGTTGGTGAGTTAGTCTGTTGGACGGGTGTTCGAGCTTAAGTTTTACTCTCTAGATTCTTTCCTATGGTGGAGAAGAAAACATTAAGTCTGTTTGCTGTCTCAGTTGGTGAGTAGGGGTTCATCTACTGATAATTTGATGGTGTTGTTTTTGGATATCTTTTATTTCCTAGAATTGCAGATAGGGTCTTCCAGGTCTTTTTCATATCACCTTTTATGTTCTGGGTCTGTTCTCATAATACAATTTTTGACCTTCTTATCAGGCTGGTAAGGATTGATGAGTAAGCGTTTAGATTGTTCTCTGGTTATTAGACCCTTCTGTATTATTTTTCATGGTGCCTTTTGTTAATGGATTTAAAGGAAGCTGGGTGGCAGGATTGTTAAGTCTTTGCTTCCAGCGTCTGTTTAGTTTTAGGGCAATGTTTGTTATAGAGGTGGTGGGTTTATTAAGGAGACTGTGATGCTTTAATTAGTATCTGAATATGTTTCTAACTCATTATGCCAGTCAATGTTAATCATAGCTGTTATAAAGTTGTCTTTCATTCAATGATTATGTAATCAGGAGCTAACTTTATAATATCTTTGAAGACATTACTGGGTTAGTTATATGAAAGAGTGGGTAGTGGTCTGTGGTGTTGTCTGTGATTATGCCTGATTTTAGAGGGGATATAGTGTTAGTCAGATGTGGTCTAGTAATGGTGCTAGTCTCAGAAGGATTCTTGTAGGTTTTGATATTGTTGGTAGTAAGCAGTTGCTCATAGTGTTGTGAATTCTGTTAACACACATAGGTCCTGGTGATGTAGGGAGATTTATGTTGAAATCTTCTGTGAGCATCAAATGGTCTTTGTTCATGTGTGCATCAGTTATCAGTTTTCTAGTTTTCACTAAAGTAGTGAATGTTTGACTGTGGTAATCTGTAGATGTTTATCTGTGAGGTTTTACCCAGGTCTTTTGATTTAAATTTAGCTATAATATATTCTCCATGCTCATCATAAAGAGTTATTGATACATTCAAGTTGATCTGAGTAATATACAGTGGTACCCCGGTTTACGATGGTCCCCAAACTCACCCTTTATGTAGTTTATTTTTTAAATGCTTTGTAAGTGTAATTTTGGGGTCTAAAAGGACTAGTCTATTTACAACTTTTTCTTAAGGAGATAAATTCGTTTGGTAATGGCACTTGAACAGCATTCTGGAATGAAAAATATAGTAAACCGGGGTACCACTGCGTAGCTATTCCCCACCCCCTGTTGATCTGTCCTACAGTTGTGAATGACTGTGTAACCTGGGATGTCATAGACATCTGTAGTATCAGGCTAGCCAGGTCTCAGTGGAGATGTGATGATTGACATATTGGTCTGGAGGGATTGGGTAGTGCTGTGAGTCCATCATAATGTTTGTTCAAAGATCTTAACATTGTAATTGAAGATAGTTATGTGGCTGTTGGCTCTGAGTAATGTCTTTGCTTGATCTAGCTGTGTAATAGTTACAGTGCTGTTGGAATCATGTAATTTTGGAATCATGTAAGTCATTTAATGTAGGTTGATGTCAAGATGTGAGTAGGGCTGATTACGGTACGTAGTAACATATCTTAGGGAGAGGATCCCAACCGTTTTGGATACTTTTTGCTATGCGTTTGATATGGAATTGCTGAAATTCAGGTTGCTCTGAAGGTGTGGGGCCCAGGAATTTCCTTTGTGTGTTTAGCAATAGGGTGTTTGTCAGTATGTTCAGTTGTGACTCACCTGTTCTGTTACCAAACATAGTGTAGAAGGTTTTGTCAGTGTTACTTCCTTCTTTGTCTTTTACTGTACTGGACCTCTGTCGCACTAAAAATTTGTCAGAGAGCTCTGTTTCTATAGCGTCTCTAAGATTTACTAAAATGGGACAGTATTGTCACTGTCTGTACATTAATTCCAAGACTCTTCTTAAAAACCACCTACTCACCCAAAACTAAATACTCAGTACTTAACTTTACCTACATAGTTATAGTTACCAACTCCTCTCCACCCCCCCAGCCTCAGAACCCCAAAAATAAATGTTAAAAACAATAAAAATTTATTTTTTAACCAAATTTTTAAAAGTTGAAAAAATATACATTTTGGGCCCCAAAATTTCGGTCACCTGGGGAAAACGAAAAATTTTGTAAGTGTAATATTGTAAGTGCTTTTGTAAGTGTATTTTTGGGGGGGGGTTAAAAAAAACTAAACTACTTGACATTATTCCCCCTTTAAGGGGGGGGAAATTTATTCGGTAAAAAGGCTTGGGGAAACCTTCTGGGGAAAAAAAATTTTGACCCAAAATCAGGGGGCCACCATTTAATTGTATAATTAAGTGCAACCCGATCAACCATGTTTTTTCGTCTGGGGTTAAGTAATCAATAATCAATTAAATTTTGATCCCCTAATGAAAAGGGGGGATAGTTCCCCCTTTGCACCACAAATCATTGTAAACCCCCCCTTTTAAAAAAACCAAATAAATATTTTTTTTTTTTTTAAAACATCGGCCCCCTTTCCCCCCAAAGGAGGGGGGCCCGGGGAAAAAAAAACTTTCATCATCATTCACTCCATCACTGTCTTGCCAGAGGGGGGGTTTTTCACTACAGTTATAAAAATGCAAAATTAACACCCCCCCCTTCCCGAGTGCAGACACTGTACTTTTCCCCCCCCCCAGTACTCAAGTCCGGGGCCCCCCCTTTTCCCGAATCCCTTTTTTAAATTTTACTTTTCTCACACTCCCCCAAAAACCGTCAAGTATTAAAAAAACCCCCTTTTCTCCATTCCTCCCATCAAAAAGCTCACCAAAAAATTGCCAAATCCAAGCCCCCGCACACAAAAAAACCCCCCTTTTCCCCCTCCCCCCCAAACCCTTTTTAAAAGGCCCCCCCACCCCCCTTCCCCCCACTACAGATTTATACACTGGGCATTCTGTTTTGTTCCATTTTTCACATTTCCCAAAAAACCCAACAACCCCCCCCTTTGCTCTCTGGATAATAGTTTTGGTAATCCCCCACCTCCTCCCAATTTCCCAAAATCCAATTCTCTGCATTATATTCACACCCACAT
>WNWK01044463.1:0-15085 GCA_009830355.1 Cherax destructor | reverse complement strand
ACCTTACCCTTTCCAAAATTTATTAAATAAAAGCACCAACCACTCCAAAATTATATCCCCCCCTGTTTTTCAACATTTTTGTTTTTATCCCATCAATCCCAGCCCTTTCCCCTTTTTCATTCTACCCACGCCCCACGCACGTCCCCCTCACTCAAACTGGCTCTTCCATTCTCCTCAAGATGCTTTTCCCTCCCTACCCAGTACACAAAATCACAGTTTTCCGCTTGTTATGCAGAGCATTTCTGGCAAATTAGGTCAGTTTTGTCACAGGATGCGACCCACACCAGTGACTAACACCCGGTACCCATTTTACTGAGGGGAAAAAGATAACTGGTAAGGAAACCCCCCCAAGTTTCTCCCTCGCCGGGAATCGAACCCAGACACTGCCGTGTAAGCGAGATTTTTAGCCACCAGGCCGGGTCCCCATTAATCTCACCCCGAAATTTTTTCTTATTCTCAAAAAAATTTGTTTAAAATCCACCCACCTCTCATTTGCTCTCCTTTACTTTCCCTTTCCCCACTCTTTAACCTCTTTTTTTCCCCCGGTTTATTCCCCCTCCTTTATCATTTTACTTTGTAAAACCTCTCATATGTTAACTTTTTTCTCTTACTGCTGTCATTACATCATCATTCCACCAATCGCTCTTCTTCCTTTCCCCGCCCCCCTTTTCCAACCACAAATTTTGCTGAACACTCAAACTAATTCCTAAATCTACCCCTTTTCCCTCTTCAACCTCATTGCCCATACTCTCACTAACCCATCTTTTTTCCCAATAGTTGTTTATATCTTACCATAACTGCCTCATCTTTTAGTTTATAAATCTTCACCCTCTCTTACTTTGTTTCCTTTTTCCCTTTGATCCCATCTATTTTTTAACTCACTGTAGCCAACTAAAAAGGATCTGATATATTTGTTCCCTAAAAACATGCACATCCTGAGGTCTACCCATCAATCTTTTATCTACTAATACAAATCCAACGAACTTCTGTCATTACGCCCTATATTATATCTTGTATACTTATTTATCCTTTTTTTCTTAAAATATGTTTGGGTATATATGTAACCAAACCCTTTCTGTACGAAGTTCAGTCAATGCCCCCCATTATCATTTACACCTTGCACCCCAAACTTACCTACCACACCCCCTAACCATTTTCCCACTTCAGCATTTAGGTCCCCCACCACAGTCACTCAAAGGTTTCCCAAATACTCTCTGGGGGTGTCTTTTCTTTAAAAGATACCGCCCTTTTTTTAACAGGAAATAATCTCCCCCTCTCCTACATACTCTAACCTGAGCCAAAACTTCTGTCTCCTCTCATCCCTCTTCTCCAGGTGCAAAACGCTTTTTTATAACTCACTTTTCCCTCCGACCCTTATTTTAATCCACATAATTTTGAATTTTTACATTTATATTCCTCTTTTCCTTTCCCTAACTGATCCTTCAAATTATTGCTACCCCCTTTCCCTTTCTCTAACTCTCTGATACTCCTGAATTAATCCCATTTATTTTCCCCCCAAAATTCCCCCTTAGGGGAGGGAGAATCAATAAGATGACCTAGTATTCTCTGGTAGATATCTATGTAATAGATGTCGCATTTTTTTACAAACGCCCATGCCTCACACTCATAACAAATTTTTGGATATATACTCTAAAAAATTCCTTTCATTTTCTTGTTTTTTTTCAGCTGCTTCAGTATATCATCTTTTATTGTCCCCTATTTATATTATGGTTCATCTCGTCTTCCATACACTTAACATCCGACATATCCACTTTTAAATAAAAATTCATTCATTTCCCTTCACACTTTTCGCCTTATTCTAATATGCAAATTTTCTTCCCCTGTATTTAAATACTGACCCCCTTTCTTTCCTTTTCATTTTTTTTTTCTTTATTGATTTCCCAAGTTCATCCCCCGCTTGACAATTTCTTGAGAATCTCCCAAAATAATTTCCAAATACACCGGACAACTCCTACCTTCCAGTTTACTCATTCTAAGTATCTAAATACATTAACTTCCTGCGCACTTCCTCCCTCCAGTCTGATATCCATTTTATTGTCTAGATTTATCGTTACTCTCATCATCTTTCCTTTTTATGTTCTCTTTTTAAATTTAAAATCTATCAACCTTTTCAACTTCTCATCAACATCTCTCAATATAGCAAAGGTAACAAACACACAATTTATATAAAATTCATTACAGCCCGAATGCCTAGGGATGCTAGGATGCTAGTGGCCTTCTTTTTAATTAATATTTTATAATATTTAAACCCACATTGTAATCACTAATTTGTAATATGTAAAACCATTGTAACTAATATTTTAAAATATGTAAACCCCGCCCATTGTAATCTTTACAGAGAAATAAACATTTCAATTTCAACTACCCAAATTTTAAATTTCCCCATCTCTCCCCCTTTCACCACAGCATTCACTTCCCCCACAACTCTGTATATTTGTTAAACAGTTATTCCATGGTAAATTCCAGTCTTTGGCCTACTTTTTCTGGAAGATTTTTTCCTCTTCCCTTCATACTCTAACCAGAGCCTCACTTCATCTTAAAAATTTTTCTGCTGTCAGTAATCTTCTACTTCTTTCATAGTTCTGCAACATCTCCACATTACTGTCCTCTTCTTACTAGTTCTAAAACAGATTTATTCCCACTTTTATGTTTTTATTTTTCCTATGAGACAGTCCTATTTTTTTTTTATCATTTGCTCATTTAGGTCCTTCATTTTTGTGTTTACTATTAAGATGAGAAACAGTAAAGGGGTTGATCGTGTCTTGTGGATGAATCTTTTATTTTTGCTAAGACGAACTTTTTTTTATTATTATTATTACCCTTTTTAATCTGTTCGATATTATTATTATAATAAAAAGAAGCGCTAAACCGCAAGGGTCATACAGAGAGGGGAAAGATAGGATGCAGGGATAATGGGTAGTAAGAGGTAGAGGAATGATTAGAGGGTAGAAGCACAGCAGGGTAGTGGATAGTGAAGGATAGAGGGGAGTTAGAGATTGAGGTAGAGTCACTGAGGGGCTCTGTTCGATAGAAAATTGAATATAGATCCTCCACGTTATTTGCTGACTGCCCCTTCACATTGCAAGATCTCACATTCTTTCAGCCAGAACTTTTTCCATCTACAAATACTCATTTGCCCTTGTCTCTGTAAGATAAAAATTTTTGGACTAAACCGCAATAAAATTCCATAACCTGCACTTTGTGTCATCTTCACGAACCGGGGGATATTGTTAGCTGTCTGGGCGACATCAGAGAGGTAAGGGAGAACCTTTTTCTGTCTCAGTGCTGGAGGAACGATGTTGGCAGACGTAGGGAGGAGGACCTGACCGCAGGAAGGGCACAATAGACAGAATTAGGAAGGGGGGGAAACCCCGTCATATGTTTTTCCAAGGAGAGGAGTTGAATAATGGTTTTCCAGGGCAATTGGGGCAGCTGGCTGGGCAAATACTGGGAAAAAGCAAACATTCATAGACAACTGGGACCTCTTCTATGGCACAAATGACATGTATGCCTGGGATGGGGTTCACTTATCACGGGGGGGGGACTGGCAACTGCAGGGGAGGAAGTGTTAGGGTTTTTTAAACTAAAAAAAGTTAGTGGTAGGGGTTTTGGGGGGAAAACAGTGAAGCCCCGTGTAGTAATATTATGAGTTCTGGGGGAACTAGTAATAGGCAGAATAAGGTGGATACTGAAAGCCAGTGGCACTTGATGACAAGGACAGTAATAGGTATAGTGGAAAAAAGAAATGAACAGGAAGGGAAAGAAAAAGGGAGGGTCTTTAAAATATATTATAGTAATTGTCGTAGTGCTAGGAATGATGGACGATTTGGGAGATTATTTGCTAGTGGGGGTACCATTGATGTATTTGATAACTGACACGTGATTTAATTGAAAAATCGGGAATACCTGCTGAATGTCACATTCAGGGTTTTAAATTTTTCCCAAGTAGACAGAAGTATCGGGAAGGGGGTGGGGTGGCACTCTATGTCCATGATCATTTAAAGTGTTGCATAAAACGGGTATAAAGTCTAAATAATACATACAGAGTCTGTCTGGATAGATTTTCCAGAGGGGTAAAAAATTTATTTTAGGCGTGATATACCGTTCTCCAAACTTGGACAGGGAACAATGGAGAATTTTTGAGGAAATTGTTAAGGCCAAAGGCACGATAACGTAGTAATTTGGGGATTTTAAATTTTAGTCAGATTGATTGGAATTTTTGACGGGGAATTTAGAATCTAACGATTTTTTAGAAGTAGTTCGGGATTGTTTTTTAAAGATTTTGGGACAGAACCTACAAGGGGAAATAACCTACTTGATTGGGTTTTGGCAAACAAGGAAACCCTTGTTAAAAATTTTAAAAAAATTACAGAGGAACTCAGCACAAGCGACCACAAATCAATTATCTTTAGCATTGAATGGATGTATGATAGTAGGAAATTCAGTAACGGCCCCAGATTTTCGCTTAAAATTACAATGGGCTTAGGGAATACTTAGCAACTGTGGACTTGGGTAGCGAAGACAGCTATCAATATGACAGTTTTCTTAACACTATACAGGCTGCTCAAGAACATTTATCCCGTATAAAGAAATTAGATCAAGTAGAAATGACCCAAAGGGCGAATAATAAGTCAAAATTTTTAGGGCAGAAGAAAGGAATTTATAGGCTCATAAAAAAAGGTGGGGGCATCTATAAATCACCCTACTGAGATTAAGGGGCGTTAAAAAGGGGGTAAGAAAATCTAAACGGGACTATGAAATTAAAGTTGCTAGGGGTTCAAAAAATAACCCCAAAAGTTTTTTCCAGGTTTATAGAACAAAGGTTAGAGATAAGAAGGTCCCCTTAAAATAACTTTTGGGGATCTTACTGACAAGGAGAATGATATGTGCTCTATTTTTAATAATTATTTACTCTCGGTTTTCTCACAGGAAGACACTAATTATATCCTAGTAATTAATTTTTATAGTGTCCCTGAAGAAGATAAACTATTTAATATAACAGTCACTAGTGAAATGGTTATGAAACAAGTAGACCGAAAACAAAATAAATCGCCGGGTCCTGATGAGCTTTTTTTCAAGGGTTCTTAAGGGAAAGCAAAAAGGAACTCTGTGAACCAATATCTAACATTTTTAATTTATATCTTCAAACAGGTGTAGTGTCTGGGGTGAAGTCAATGAATTCCTATTTTTAAAGCAGGGGACAAGTCACTACCTAAATTACCGCCCAATAAGCCTGACCTTAATTGTAGGAAAATTATTATAGTCAATTATAGCTGATAATATAAGAATATGTTCTACCAGTGTATAACTGGGGTGTATGTGTTTACATCTTACTGAATATCTCCAAATTCCTTCATATAGTACCTAAATATTTCCTAATTTTTGTCTTGAGTGGCAGTCTCATTTTAGTTTACTCTGAAGAGTTCTTAAGGTTTCTTACTATCTTTTTTGGGTAGACTTCTTTAAAATTTTTTTTTGGATATGTGATGGTGTCGGTTCATCAACTTCTTTTCCATTGTTTTACACCCAAATTTCTCTCTCGTCTTCATTATTCTGCATGTTTTTTTCCCCCTATCATTATGCAACCTATATTTTTTATTTTCAAAATTTTATGATTATAAAAGTTGTAAAATCTGAAAAGAAAAGATTTTTTTTTTGTAATCACAGCTAGTGTTATTCAACACATGAAAACTTGCCCAAAATTTTTTATCTTTTCTATAAATCCAGATGCACTTGTCTCGTTTCAGTTCACCGTTTCTAGTTCTGTTTATCTCAGCACAACGTTTCATACTCTAGATGATTCACAACATTTTCAAATTTCCGACAGATTTAGTTTAAGACTGATAGCCATTTAGGCTTGTGTCCCTCTATAGCTGGTGTTATTTCAGCGAGTGGGGCTTATCATTTAAAATATATTTAAAAAAAAAATTTGATTGAATATCCTAATCACTACTCTCAATAACAATTCCCGGTGCTGGCTATAATCTTCCATAAATGTTTTAAACGATGTCAGCGCTGTTTACAGCTGACAGGTGGAAAAGAGAGGGGGGACAGAACTATGCTGATTTACCATAAAAATACAACGGATGTCTTTGACAGGATATTATTTCCCAGAGCTAATACTTTTTTAAAACATTATAAAACATAATGAAAGCAAATTTATTAAAAGTAAAACTTTAATAATACTTTTTAAAGAGTAATAACTAGAATTTTACTAAAAGTAATGCTTTTAAATACTTCCAAAATAGTAATAGTAATTTTACTAGTGAGTAAAAAACTACTTTTGAAACAGTAAGGGAAAAAACCTTAAATAAGGTGAACTTTATTGTTAAACCATTACCAGTGGAATCTATAAACTTGACTGTGGATAAGAAGAAAACCCTCACCACCGAGTATTCTGTTACCTGAAAAACACAGCAGATTTATAACAACTATCACTGTACGTATACCAAGTGCATTTTTTACTCACTTATTCCCCTCTCCTCACTATTTAAACACTGAGAACCTGTAAGGTTTGTATTTTCAGTATGGATTTTTTTTAAGTCACGTACTTCAGTATAGATGTTTTATAATTCACGTATTTAGTATAATGTTTTATCATCAGTTGAAACTACTGATATTTTTTTTGGAGTCGATATCAAAAATTTCCCCTGTCAGGCCTAAATTTTAAATTCATTTATCCCCCCACCTTCTTCTTAGACCTGTTAAAATGACAAGGGTGGGGTTTTTTTCCCCCTATGAATTCCTCGGGTCCATAATGTATCACCAGGTTTCCATAATTATAAATATTCATTATTAGAGATCTGAGGTCATTTCAAAACACAACACCATTAACCAAGAAAAAGGATAGGGCAAAATGGTATGTACAAAAATAAACAGTAGGTTTTATAAAACCACGTTATTCCCCATGGCACAGACTACATAACCATAGAGGAAAAGTCGGCAACTCACTGAACCATCCTCGGAAGATCCAGTATAGGTGCTAGTAAGTAAAAATTTATTCAGATATACATAAATACAGTTACATAGATTATCAAAATAGCGGGCATATGTGTAGAGAACCCAGGAAAACCCCAAAAAAGTCAGACAGAGTGACTTTTTTCCCATTGCCATAAGGTTAATATCTTATGAACCTCCACTTTAAACAAATTCCCCCCCACTGCTCAACACTGTGTCTAAAACGAAATTCCCTGCTGCTAAAACTGCGTCTATACGCACTTCAGTTTCAGCAACTCTTGCAGTAACTTTAGTGGCACCAAAACAGATCGGGAATAACTCTTGCCACATAGAAAACCATCAATATTTGCCCAGAAGAAACAGTGTTTCATCCATCTTCATCTTCAACAAAATAATCTTTTACACAAAGTTAGATCATTTTTTTCATTGGCAATGATATTGTCTTTCAGTATTATATATACACTTGTGTAGTGTATTAGTATTCATCTTAGCTTATACAGCTGGCCCCTTTTGGTGTGACGTCACAATCCCCGCTCATGTGAGAAGCGTCCCCCCCGGGGCGTTGGCCTCACTTCGCCTTAGACCTACGACTGGACAGGGGGTTTTGGGTTACTTTTCCCTTTCCCCACGTAATATATCTACTTCACCACCCAAACCGTGATTTTTTATTTCCCCCAATATTTACCCTCTCCCAATACCCACACGACAAGTGGGGGGGCAGCAGTGGGCCCATAAATCTTATCGATTAGGGAGATAAAGGGAGATAAAATTTGGGGGAAAAAGCCAGAGACACCTTGTGTCCTTGTCTACCAGTGTGTCAGCCTACCCAGCGACCAATTTTAAGAAGTGATTCGCCAATCAGTCTACAATATCTCCTAGCCACCCAAGTGTTTTATCTTTTTTTTTTAAAAGCCTACGAGGGGTGCCCGGGGTTTTGCAAATTAAGTTCGAGTTTCCCAGTTGTGAGGGAGAGAGAAAAAAGTCCCCAAGCCACCCACCAGTTACGTCAGCCTAGGCTAAGCCAGCCAATACCCTGCTGAGCTAATTGTTACAAGACTCCAAGCCAGTACCCCCGTGTGAAAAGTTCTCGTACCCAGCAAGACAACCCAGCTGAGAAGTGCCACCCACGGAGTTCATGCATTTAAAAGTCCTTGTACTTCAGTGTATCACTGTTCTGAGTGATAATACTGTCCCTGTGGTATTCGGGGTGCTTTCCCGCCACCCTGGCTTTAGTTTCCCGGTGGGAGCAAGCCGGGAACGTGGGGGACCGGGGTGTATCAACTACTTACCAAGCTGAAAACCCGCTTACCCAGCCACCCCGCCATTACCACGTGAGTTCAGCCACCCACCCACAAAAAGCATCAAGTGTGGAAAATTTCACCCTTAACTGGGTCCTGCAAGCTTTTTAAACCACGAATGGGGTCGAGCGTCCTAAGTGTTTTTTTTCTTCTGGAGCTTTTTGGTGCCAACTTTATTAAACCCTTAGTTTCCCAAGTTCACTTTATGCAAAATTTTCCCCAAGATTTCCACGAGTGAGAGTAGCAAAACAGACAAAAACACCCTCCACCACCACCACCCTACTCAACGCTTCAGTCAACGTTTCACAGTCTAGAGACAATTACTGTGGGTTTTTTTTTTCAGATAATCTAGAGACAATTCCGTGTTTGAGACAATTTTGCCAGTTAAAAAAATTTTTTTGAGTTATCCTGGGATTGTGACCTTATCCTAGAAAGTGTTGTGTGTTAAATTAAATACTTTGCTTTAAATTTTTTTTTTGGAAGAATTGAAATAGTCTCTTGTTAATTATTGTGTCACATTTTCTGTGAATTTTGTTGTGTTACCAAGTATGCAGTGCAGTAAGTAAATTTTTTGTTATTATTTTTTTTGTCTACTTGTTCCAATATTCCACCAAGTAGTGATTTTTACAAAAATTTTAAATTTTTTTTTCCTCCAGCATTGCCCCTGTTTTTTCTTTTTAATTTTGTGTTCCACCAAGTTTCTTTTCCCCAGAGATCATTTAATCATTTCCCCTTTTGTTTGTTATTATTTTATTGTGAAATTTAATTTTTGGGCTCCAGTATCGATGTAAAGTAATTTTTCCCTCCAGGTTTTTAAACCCTTTTTCCCAGTAATTTCCTGCAAATTTTTTTGGTGTTGCAGTCAGTGTAATCCTTCCCATTGCACCCAATATTGTTTTGTGTACTTGTTATTTTTATAAAGTGCTAATGTGCCTTAATTTTTGCAGACTAGTGATATAATTTATGGAAGATATTAATTTGCTCTGCTCAGTAATAACATACAAGTTAACAAGAGCATGATTTTTTGTTGAGTTTTAATGAGTGTACTTCAGTTTCTGTAAGTGTTCTTTTTTCCTTGTTAATTAGTCTGTACATTAAAACAAAAAATTCTTGTCAAAAATTTTTAAATTTTTTGTTTTCAAGTGTTGTTGAACAAATTCACTTAAGTTTGATTAAAGTCAGTGTTCTTAGTGATTTGTTTTAGTAACTGTTTGATTGAGTTACCTTGCTTTGCTTGCAATTAAGAAATATAAATATTTTTATTTTCAAAAAAAACTAACTTAGAAACCTAACCTCCATCAAAATAACTCAAAAAAAAAATTTCCTTAAATTTTGCTTTAATACCCATAGGTTCATTTACATTTATTTAATATGACTTAAAAATTTAAAGGTTAAAATTTTATTAGTTATGTTTTAGATCGATTTGGGATTTATTGCAAAAACAAATTTTCATTCTGCTAATTGGCAAAAAACACCATTTCACGCATGGTGAGTCAAGGGGTTTCATCAATGTTGAAACCAACTCAGCTCGGTTTTTGGGGTTCAACAAGGGGTTTAAGCAGCTGCCCATGCAGCAAAGAGCAAAATCAACAACATGTCCAATGAAAAAGCCTTTATCAAATTTGGGCTTTGCCAATGCTTTCAACTCAGTCAGAAGGGATGCTGTTTCCAAGCAGTTTCTAGACACTTCCCTTCCCCCATCCCTTCATAGAATGTGTTTTTTTGGGTTCTAAACTATTGTTTGGGGGCCATGAAATTTACTCGTGTGAGGGTGTGCAACAGTGGGACCCCTCGCCCCCTTTATATTCTGTATAGTCATCAAGGAAGTCACAGAAGCGCTGTCCAGTGAGCTTCATATCTGGTTCTTTGGGTGATTTGGGACCCTAGCTGGCACTACAGAATCTCTCCTAGGGGACATCAGGAAAGCTAAAGACATAGGGAGAGCCTGGGCCTATCTTTTTTTCCCCCCCCAAAAAATAGTTTCTACCAATCGACAGATGATCCAGAACATTAGTGCTGTTTTTTCCAAGGGCAAGAGCCATTGATCCAGCCAACAGCACTCTCCTTGTTGCTCCTTTTGGGGCCCAATGCCATCGATCTGGTCCTGGAAAAAAACTCAGACCTCAGGGCGATGGAAGGCAGGATGAAAAAACATTAGTAAAACATGATGCCTTCTTTTTCCCACTAACCAGGTGCCTGTCAATCCCAAAACTTACTTACTTCCTGAGATGCTCCCCAAACCTTCAGCAGCCCGAAACTCAAGGAATATGACTCTCTCCCCCAAGACCATGCTAGAGAGTGTATTTTAAACTTTCCCCCCGGGTGGACAAGGGGTTTCAAGCCTCACTTCCCGTCAGGGTTGTGGGGGTGGGAGAGCAAATCCTCCCAGACTGCCCTACCAGCTTTCTTATCCTCTTCCATAGCATCAAATGAGCTTTAAAAAAACAAATTCTTCCAGACAACCCCAGTGATTCAGAGGGAAAAAGGGCCCTTTGCTAAACCCGTGCCATCACTGAATGGTAGACTTTGCTGCTCCAACAAAAACCCAGTGCAGAACTGGCCTACAGTCAAACTGGGATGGCCCTATTTTCCCGAAAAGATACTTTGCCAAAATGCTTAGGGCTGTAGCATCGGACAGGGAGAATGCCCATCTCCTAGCTGTGAGTGCACATCACCTGGGGGCTTTCCTCCAAACAGTTCCATTTTGGCCATGGGAACACGCCATACCCTAAGACCCCCCGTACAGTGGTTTGGGCCCGCTGCTCCAATTCACACGGAATATACGTGTATTTTCGGCAACAAAACCGACCAATATGGTCTACATGGTCTTAACTGTTCCAAAACCAAGGGCTGGCATGCAAGAAAAACGAAGTCAACGACATCTTAAAGAGAACCCTTGCTACAGCTGGATGCCCAGCCGGGGAGAGCCTCGATCACTAGCAGCCAACACTACCCACAACCCAGCAAACCGCCCGAAGGTATCACCATCTTTCCTTGGAAGAATGGCAAAATTTTTTAGCATGAAACTATACCTGTGTATCGACACTAGCTGACACCTACATCCATCACAGAATCAGGCGACAGGGAGGAGCTGCTGACCACAGGGAGGAGTACAAGATCCAAAATACAGGGACATAAGCCAACAGTATCAATTTGTCCCAGTGGGATCAGAGACCTTGGGGTCATAAAAAAAGCAACACTGGGTTCCAGACTCATCGACACCACCAGGGGCCCAAGGGCAGCCACTTTCATGTTTCCCGCGCCCCAAAGGGGCCATCCAGAAGGGAAATGCATGCCGATACTGGGGACGCATCAGGCTTCGGAGGGGGCTGGAAGACATTCATAATCTTTTATATATTGTACCAATGTAATCATGTCCATGTTTGTGTTTTTTTGTCAATGTATTCTGTCTATTAATAAAGAATTTGTACTAAAATTAAAATATATATATATATATATATATATATATATATATATATATATATATATATATATATATATATATGTATATATATATATTTTATATATATATATACATGTATATATATATATATATATGTATATATATATATATATATATATATATATATATATATTATTTTATATATATACATGTTTTATATATATATATACATGTATATATATATATATATATATTATATATATATATATATATATATATATATATATATATATATATATATATATATATATATATATATATAAAGACAAGCCGCGGGGGGGAAATTTTTAGCCGATTTCATGAGGAGACATTGTAGTCAAATTGGAGTCAGACAAGCCCAAAAGGTATGTCAATGGGCATGGGAAAAACCGGTGTCCTGGGTCTCAGACCCAGGATTGTCATTGGTCGTAGATGCAGTGGGAAAAAGTATTAGGGGCAGGTTGTCGCTAATGTCCGTCTGGGTTTTGGTATTGCAACGCACGTTTCCCCCAACTCAGCCCTTGGCTTGCACTTTTTCAATGTACTTCATGGGTCAAGGTGAGTTTCCTTTTCCCCTTCCTGTGGCAATCTCCCCACCTCAAACTTGTTGCCGTGGGGCCGTCCGGGGAACACCGTAAGGACCAACGAATTTGGGGAAACCCGTTTATACATACCAGGGGTTTGCGGGAGGATTTAGCAACATTACTTTTTAACCTGGTTCAACCTTACTCTCCCTTTGCAATAGCGTTACGATTAGAGTTAAACTTATCTGTTGCTTTTTTAGGTTTTTCGTACTCTATAAGACAAGCTGTGTAGTCCGCTTCTTGCTAACGCTGACATTGTCAGTGTCATATGGCAAACGCTTTTTATTGTCAAACAATGCGAAGTGGGGTGTCTCACCGGGTTTAACTGTTGTGTGAAGAGTTTAGAGTACTCTGACATCTGGGAAAGATTCCCCTCCTATTTGGGACAATCTGATTGATGGTTACTGGGGCACCCCAGGTTTTTGCGATTTGTACGTTCAGCAAGGCCATTACTAGCAGGATGGCGTGGGGCTACTGGCGCTTGGTGAATGTTAAATCTAAGAAAGGTCCTGCATTGTGGCATTTATGAACCCGAAAATTGTCCGACAAAAGGCCCATGGGCAAGTATGACGGAGAACATGTTCCAGGAAAGCTTTTGCAACAGTCTCGGCGGTTTTATCACGGATTTACTGCTCACATCCGTGTCAAGTTATCCCCCTTTTAAAAGGGTGTTTATTACCCTTTCCCAGAGGTCGAGACATTCGTTAACAGGTGGGCGAAGTTTCTTCCAGGGCTCCTTTCTAATGGGATACTCTAGAATGGGAATAGGACCGGTGATGGTACCTTTGACCTGGAGGCAAAAAACACACTTGTGCACATACGTAGCAATTTTTTTGCCATTTTAGGCCAAAATTTCATTCGTGCCTGTCTGATGCTGGGTCTTTACCCCAAGCGCGTCCCGGGGCGGCAGCATTGGGGGTAAATACTTATATTTCCTTCCCCCAAAAAGTAATCAGGTATGTACTTTATATACAGCAGATATGTAAAATAAGGCAAATGTAAGCAAAAAACACGGTGAGAAAGTTGTGACCAGACTGGGAAGTCTCCCAAACTTGTTTCAAGAGAGTCCCACATCGATTGAAAACTTTTGGGGCACTTCCGGATTGACTGGTTGGGGAAAGGGGCTTTAAATGGGCACCAATACTCCTTAGCACCTGGTTCGCTGGTAGTAGGGCCCATATGGGGGTGTGTCATACCAAATATGTAACAATCTTAGCATGCCACTAGAAGCTAAAAATAAAAGTCAAATAATAATAATAAAAAATGTAAAATTTTCTTTCAGCTAACAACGAATAACTCAACGATATAAAACAATATGAAAAAGGAATATATACAAAAAAAATTACCACCCCCACCATTACCATGTTAAAAAAAATGCAACATCTATAAAGTGAAGATTGAGTTACAGATATTTAACAAAAAGTGGGGACCGTTTTTTTTTGTTGAGGGGTGTTGCGCCCCAAAAAAAGGGGGGTAACTATTTTCCATATATTGTCTTTTCAAATAATTTTATATTGCTTGTATTTTCTTTAAATAGCAAAAATAAAAAATTACATGCTTAATATTATTTGATTTATTATATTAGCACTTGCAAACTCCCCGGACAAGGTATTAAGTAGTTTAAGGCAGGAGCTACCGGTTCCTGACGTCGACGCTGCAGACGTGCTTCTTCCCCTCCCTAGTTGCTCTTCCGGGAGGAAACATCTCATCTTCCTGCTCTGTCATCTCGTGTTATTTAGCCCCCTGTTTTGGTAGGGAATATATCCGTTGTTGAGCCAGAACATATATCTTATAACCTGTTCAACTGTGTTCACAGAACATTTAGACTTAGTGATATTTGACGATTTTTAGAGGTTGTGTCGTTGGGGCACTATCTCTGGTCCCAAGTTCAACTTTCCACCCATATTTGTTCTGGCATCTACACACTTAGTCAGTAACGAGGGTTTTATACCTTTTTGTGAGGGGTCTGTTGAAGATCCAAGGGTTTAAAGGGCGTTTTTGCCCCCTTATTCCCTTTCCTGATGCTGTGCTCTTAACTGCTGCTTTGCCAAAAGCTTTTTAAGGGCTTGTTGTTTCAGTCACATTTGGGAAATCTTTAAATCGGGTCAATCTTTAGCACATATTGAGCGCTTACACAAACGCACACACATATCATTACTTGACATCTCACAAAGACCAGACGGTACGTTGCTATGATGAGATGATTAGTGGTACATTATCTTAAGTGAGACTTAGCACCATATGATTATATGTACAGAATAATATTAATGTTGGTAGAATTACCGGGCAAATATCAGGGAAAAGGAAAAAGTACAACTAATGTGGTATTTTTTTGTGGCAACGTTTTGCTTTTTCAAGTTATACCCAAGAGTTGTATAGGAACTTATCTCCTTAATTATTAAGTTACATTAACTGTAATTATTACCACCAGACACCTTCGATGTTAAAGATCTAAACTTTTATTAAATTGGTTTGGGATTCATTCAGTGGAATCCAAACAGGGCTATTGGAGAAGCCAATAATGTTTTGGGACAACAGGGCTAGAATATTCTGTGAGAAACTGTTACAAAACTAGAAACATGCTAGACACTAGAGGATTTAAAGTGTTGACCTTCTAGTATTCTGGGGACGTCTTCACTTAGTAGATTTGCATTATGTAACATGCCACTATTGCGACCCCAGAATTGGGCCCCAGGGGTATATATTTTTTGTATATTTCATTTTCTATAATTTTTATATTGCTGATATTTCGATAATAGCTAAATCGTTAATACGTGCTTTTT
>WNWK01044462.1:7500-15085 GCA_009830355.1 Cherax destructor | reverse complement strand
CCACTACCCTCCCCAATTATTCCACTTCCTACAACTCTAAGGCTAAAAAATCTTTAACATCCCTATGACTCATCGGGGTTTTTCAGCTTACAATTGTGGTCCCTTGTTCCTGTATCCCATCTCTGAAACATTCGAGCCCTGTCCACCTTGTCAATTCCTCTCAGTATTTTATACGTTGTTATCATGCCCCCCTTGTCCCTTCTATCCTCTAGTGTCATCAGGTTCATTTCCCCTTAACACATCGGCCTTTTCCCACCGAAGCAGGGTGACCTAAAACAGAAGAAACACTTTCATCATCATTCGCTCAATCACTGCTTTGCCAGAGCGTGCCTACACTACAGTTAAAAAAATCTGTTATATATCAACATCCCTCTTTCAGAGTGCAGTCACTTACTTCCCACCTCAAGGACTCAAGTCGGGCTAACCGAATTCACAGAATCTACTCAGAAATGTTGCTTTGCTCACAATCCAACACACATCAGGTGATACAAAACCATTTAACTCCATTTGCTCCTATTTAACATGCACACGCACGCTTGCTGGAAGTCCAAGACCCTCGCACACAAAACCATTTCCCCCCATTCATCCAACCCTTTCTAGGCCGACCCTTACCCCGCCTTCCTTCCACTACAGATTTATATGCCCTCCTAAGTCATTCTATTTTGTTCCATCCTTTGTAAATGTCCAAACCACCACAACAACCTTTCTCTGCCCTCTGGATAAACCTTTCACAAACACCGCACTTCCTAATCTTGAGGCTACATTTTCTCTGCTTTATATTCACACTGAACATTACCCTCAAACACATCTTCACTGCCTCCAGCCTTCTCCTTGTTGCAATATTCAATACCTATGCTTCACACCCATACAAGAGAGTTTGTATAACTATACTCTCATATATTCCCCTCTTTGCTTCCATGGATAATGGTTTTTGTCTCCACAGACTCCTCAGTGATCCACTCAGTATTTTCTCCTTATATCAATACTATGATTTCATAGGCTCATGTGCTGACAAGTCCACTCCCAAATATCTGAATACTTTAAACTTCCTCCATACTCCTTCCCCCCAATCTAATATCCAATCTTTCATTACCTTAATTTTTTGTTAACCTCATTACCTTGCTCTTTCCTATGTTCACTATTAATTTCTTTCTTTTACATACCCTACCAAACTCGTTCACCAACCTCTGGAACTTCTCTTCAGAATCTCCCTAAAGCACAGTACTGTGACAATTCTCACTCTGTGTTAGGTTCTTTGTCTTTTATACCCACACCTCTTGCCAACACTCGAGCATTCACCTCTCTCACAACCCCATCTATAAATATATTAAATAACCACGGTGACATCACGCATTCGTCTAAGGCCTACTTTTGATGAGAAATAATCTCTCTCCTACATGCTCTAACCTGAGTCTCACTATCCTCATAAAAACTCTTCAACTGCTTGCAGTAACCTACCACCTATTCTATACATTTGCAGCATCTGCTATATTGCGTCTCTATCCACCCTATCAAATGCCTTCTGCAACAAAACCTTTTTTAAATATATCTAAATACTGTCCACTAATATACATCACTGTAAACATTTGGTCTACACCCCCCCATACCCATCCAAAAGCCTCCTTGTTCATCTGCGAACAAGGTCTGGGGGTGGGGGCACTGGCAACTGCAGTGGAGGGGAGCTGTTAGGGCTTTAAACTAGAAAAGTTAGTGGTATGGGTTATGGGGAAAAAACAGTGAAATCCCAGTGTATTAATATTATGAGTTCTGGGGGAACTAGTAATAGACAGAATAAGGTTGATACTGGAAACCCAAATTGGCACTGGTTGACAAGGTCAGTAATAGGTATAGTGGAAAAAAAGAAATGAGCAGGAAGGGTAAAGTGAAAGGGGTCTTTAAATGTATATTACACAAATAGTCGTAGTGCTAGGAATAAGATTGACGAGTTGAGATTAGTTGCTAGTGCGGGTATTATTGATGTTTTTGCAATAACTGAGACATGGTTTAATATGAAAATCGGGACATCCTACTGAATGTCACATCCAGGGTTTTAAATTGTTCCAAGTAGACAGAAGTATCGGGAAGGGGTGGTGTGGACTCTATGTTCGTGATCATTTAAATTGTTGATAAAAACGGGTATAAAGTCTGAAATAATGCATACAGAGTCTGTCTGGATAGACTTTTCAGAGGGGTGTGAAAATTGATTTTAGGCGTGATATACCGTCCTCCAAACTTAGATAGGGAACAAGGGGAGACTACTTTGGGAGGGAAATTGTTAAGGCCACAAGGCATGATAACGTAGTAGGGGACTTTAACTTTAGTCAAATTGATTGGAATTTCTTGACAGGTAATTTAGAATCTAACGACTTTTTAGAAATTTGTTCAGGTTTTTTTTGAAGCAGTTTGTGACAGAGCCTACAAGGGAAAATAACCTACTTGACTTGGTTCTTGCAAACTAGGAAACCCTTGTTATTAATTTAGAAATTACAGAGGAACTCGGCACAAGCGACCACAAATCAATACCTTTAACATTGAATGGATGTATGACAGTAGGGATAATTCAGTAATGGTCCCTGACTTTGCAGCAGATTATAATGGGCTTGAAGAACACTTATCATCTGTGGACTGGGGTAACAAAAAGAGCTATCAATATGACAGTTTCTGAACACTATACAGGCCCCAAAGAACATTTTTTCCCATATAAAGAAATTAGATCAAGTAGAAATGACCCAAAATGGATGAATAATAGGCTCAAATATCTTTTGGGCAGAATAAAGGAATTTATAGGGTTAAAAAAGGTGAGGGTCATCTTTTAAATCAGTATACTGACAAGAGGGGGCGTTAAAAAGAGGATAAGAAAAGCTAAACGGGACATGAAATTAAAGTTGTAGGGATTCAAAAACTAACCCAAAAAATTTTTTCCAGGTTTATAGAACAAAGTTAGGGGTAAAATAGGTCCCCTTAAAATAACTCTGGGCATCTTTAATAATTATTTTCCTCGGTTTTCACACAGGAAGACACTAATAATATCCCAGTAATTAATTTTTACAGAGGCCTAGAAGAAGATAAATTATGCAAATCACAGTCACTAGTGAAATGTTTAAAAAAACTAGACCGACTGAAACAAAATAAATGCCGGATTGATGAGCATTTTGCAAGAGTTCTTAAGGAATGCATAATGGAATTCTGTGAACCAATATCTAACATTTTTAATTTATCTCTTCAAACAGGTGTAGTGTCTGATATGTGGAAGATGGCTAATGTAATTCCTATTTTTAAAGCAGGGGACAAGTCACTACCGTCAAATTACCGCCCAATAAGCCTGACCTCAATTGTAGGCAAATTACTAGAGTCAATTATAGCTGATATTAGAAACCATCTAGATAACCATAATTTGATTAATGATACTCAGCATGGATTCACGAGGGGCCGTTCCTGCCTATCTAATTTATTAACCTTCTTCAGGAAAGCTTTTGAGACTGTTGATCACGATAAAGAATTCGATATTGTTTATTTAGACTTTAGTAAGGCTTTTGATAGAGTACCGCACCAGAGACTGTTAAAGAAAGTGGCAGCTCATGGCATTGGGGGAAAAGTGCTGTCATGGATCGAGTCATGGCTCACCAATAGGAAGCAGAGAGTGTGCATAAATGGGGTTAAATCTGAATGGGGACTTGTAACAAGTGGTGTTCCACAGGGATCAGTCTTAGGCCCGTTGTTATTTATAATATATATCAATGACCTTGATGAGGGAATTACTAGTGATATGAGCAAATTCGCCGACGACACGAAGATAGGTAGGATAATTGATTCAAACATAGGTGTCATAGAACTTCAGGAAGATTTAGAAAAACTTAATTCGTGGTCAGAAAAGTGGCAGATGCAGTTCATTGTAGATAAATGCAAGGTTCTGAAGCTCGGGAGTGTTCATAACCCAAGCACTTATAAGTTAAATAACGTAGAACTTAGCCATACAGATTGCGAGAAGGACTTGGGGGTGATGGTAAGCAGCAACCTTAAACCAAGACAGCAATGCCTAAGTGTACGTAATAAGGCAAATAGATTACTGGGATTTATATCAAGAAGTGTTAGCAACAGAAGTCCTGAGGTTATATTACAGTTTTATACATCATTAGTAAGGCCTCACCTAGATTACGCAGCTCAGTTCTGGTCTCCATATTACAGAATGGACATAAATTCGTTAGAAAACATTCAGCGTAGAATGACTAAATTAATACATAGCATTAGAAATCTTCCTTACGAAGAAAGATTGAAGACCCTTAAATTACATTCACTTGTAAGACGTAGAATGAGGGGAGACATGATAAGAACATAAGAATGGAGGAACACTGAAGAAGGCCTACTGGCCCATACAAGGCAGGTCCTTATCAAAACCACCACTACCTAAGAATTTACTCCCGTACTCACGACACCAATCAAACCCAGCCCCTCCCACTCATATATTTGTCCAATCTCTTTTTAAAGCCACCCAATGTCCTAGCCTCTATCACCCTACTCGGAAGATTGTTCCACGCATCTACAACTCTGTTCGAAAACCAGTACTTGCCTATGTCCTTTCTAAATCTAAATTTATCCAACTTAAATCCGTTATTTCTGGTTCTTACTTGGTTCGATATCCTCAGTATTTTATTAATATCTCCTTTGTTTATGCCCATCATCCACTTGTACACCTCGATGATATCTTCCCTCATTCTACGTCTCTCCAGAGAGTGGAGATTCAACGCTCTAAGTCTATCTTCATACGGGAGATTTCTTATACTGTAAATCATTTTAGTCATTCTTCTTTGTATGTTCTCCAATGAATCTATATCCATCCTGTAGTAAGGAGACCAAAACTGAGCTGCATAATCCAAATGAGGTCTCACTAGTGATGTATAGAGCTGTAAAATAACTTTTGGACTTCTGTTGCTTATACTTCTTGAAATAAATCCTAGTAATCTGTTAGCCTTATTGCGCACACTTAGGCACTGTTGTCTTGGCTTTAGATTCCTGCTTACCATGACTCCCAAGTCTTTTTCACATTCTGTATGATCAAGCTCTACTTCACCTAGTTTATAAATTCGAGGGATATTTTCATTACCAAGGACTAGTACCTTACACTTGTCCACATTGAACTTCATCTGCCACTTTTGAGACCAAGACATTAATTTGTCCAAATCCTCCTGGAGTTCACTGGTATCCTCCTCAGAATGAATCATACGGCCTATTTTTGTATCATCAGCAAATTTACTCATGTCACTTGCAATTCCTTCATCAAGGTCATTTATGTAAATTATGAACAACAATGGGCCCAAAACTGATCCTTGTGGAACGCCACTAGGGACTAATCCCCATTCAGATTTGACCCCATTAATGGAAACTCTCTGCTTTACCTCCTATACCATGAGCTGCCACCTTTCTTAAGAGTCTCTTGTGAGGTACTCTATCGAAGGCCTTACTGAAATCCAAGTAAACTATATCATATTCTTTATCACTGTCTACTGCCTCAAATGTTTTATTGAAAAACGTCAGTAAATTTGTTAGGCAGGAGCGACCTCTCGTGAACCCATGCTGAGATTCATTAATCAAATTATGTTCTTCAAGGTGACTTCTAATAATATTTTTTTTTTTATTAACACATCAGCCGATTCCTACCAAGGCAGGGTGGCCCGAAAAAGAAAAACTTTCATCATCATTCACTCCATCACTGTCTTGCCAGAAGGGTGCTTTACACTACAGTTATAAAACTGCAACATTAACACCCCTCCTTCAGAGTGCCGGCACTGTACTTCCCATCTCCAGAACTCAAGTCCGGCCTGCCGGTTTCCTGAATCCCTTCATAAATGTTACTTTGCTCACACTCCAACAGCACGTCAAGTATTAAAACCATATGCCTCCATTCACTCCTATCAAATACGCTCACACATGCTTGCTGGAAGTCCAAGCCCTCGCACACAAAACTTCCTTTACCCCCTCCCTCCAACCTTTCCTAGGCCGACCCCTACCCCTCCTTCCCCTCCACTACAGATTTATACACTCGAAGTCACTCTGTCTCGTTCCATTCTCTCTACATGTCCAAACCACCTCAACAACCCCTCCTCAGCTCTCTGGACAATCGTTTTGGTAATCCCGCACCTCCTCCTAATTTCCAAACTCCGAATTCTCTGCATTATATTCACACCACACATTGACCTCAGACATGACATCTCCACTGCCTCCAGCCTTCTCCTCGTTGCAACATTCATCACCCATGATTCACACCCATATAAGAGCGTTGGTATAACTATACTCTCATACATTCCCCTCTTTACTTCCATGGACAAGGTTCTTTGTCTCCACATACTCTGAAGTGCTCCACTCACCCTTTTCCCTCATCAATTCTATGATTCACCTCATCCTTCATAGACCCATCCGCCGACATGTCCACTCCCAAATATCTGAATACATTCACCTCCTCCTCTCTCCCTCAATCTGATATCAATCTTTCGTCACCATTCTTTTTGTTATCCTCATCACCTTACTCTTTCCTATATTCACTTTTACTTTTCTTCTTTTACACACCCTACCAAATTCATCCACCAACCTCTGCAACTTCTCTTCAGAATCTCCCAAGCACAGTGTCATCAGCAAAAAGCAACTGTGACAACTCCCACTTTGTATTTGCTTCTTTATCTTTTAGCCCAACACCTCTTGCCAAGACCCTCGCATTCACTTCTCTTACAACCCCATCTATAAATATATTGAACAACCACGGTGACATCACACATCCTTGTCTAAGGCCCACTTTTACTGGGAAATAGTCCCCTTCCTCCTACACACTCTAACCTGAGCCTCACTATCCTCATAAAAACTCTTCACTGCTTTCAGTAACCTTCCTCCTATTCCATACACCTGCAACATCTGCCACATTGCCCCCTATCTACCCTATCATACGCCTTTTCCAAATCCATAAATGCCACAAAAACATCTTTACCCTTATCCAAATACTGTTCACCTATATGTTTCACTGTAAACACTTGGTCTACACACCCCTACCTTTCCTAAAGCCCTTGTTCATCTGCTATCCTGCTTTCTGTTTTACTCTTAATTCTTTCAATAATAACTCTACCATACACTTTACCAGGTACACTCAACAGACTTATTCCCCTATAATTTTTGCACTCTCTTTTGTCCCCTTTGCCTTTATACAAAGGAACAATACACGCTCTCTGCCAATCCCTAGGTACCTTACCCTCTTCCATACATTTATTAAATAATAGCACCAACCACTCCAAAATTATATCCCCACCTGCTTTTAACATTTCTATCTTTATCCCATCAATCCCAGCTGCCTTACCCCCTTTCATTCTACCCACTGCCTCACGAACTTCCCTACACCCACAACTGGCTCTTCCACACTCCTACAAGATGTTATTCCTCCTTGCCCTACACACGAAATCACAGCTTCCCTGTCTTCATCAACATTTAACAAATCCTCAAAATATTCTCTCCATCTTCCCGATACCTCTAACTCTCCATTTAATAACTCTCCTCTCCTATTTTTAACTGTCAAATCCATTTGTTCTCTAGGCTTCCTCAACTTATT
>WNWK01044462.1:0-2500 GCA_009830355.1 Cherax destructor | reverse complement strand
TATTGGGAAGGATTGTGTTAAGCAATCTTGTTTCAAAAAATTCCATATATAAATTACTAAGAACAGGTGAAAGAGGATTTCCCATTGTCATACCAAACTTCTGAGTGTAAAACTCATCATTAAATACAAATTTTGCATCAACAATACAAAGTTTAATAAGTTTAATGATAGTAGGAACTGGCAATGGTAAATCGTAATTAACCAGTTCTTCAGATAAGAACTTTAGTAAATCATCAACTGGAACTTTTGTAAACAAGGAGGTAACATCAAAACTAACCATATTGAAATCATTTAAATCAGTCAAGGTGCTTAATTTATCAACTAAATCTAAGTTGTTTTTAACATTAAAATTAGAAATTTTTCCAACAATTGGGCTCAAAATATCAACAAGCCATTTAGAAAGTTTATAAGAAACTGAACCTATGGAGCTAATAATTGGTCTAACAGGATTACCAGGTTTGTGTGTTTTAATTAATCCATACATATAAGGTAAAGATGGATTAGTGGAAGTGTATTCTGCCTCTTTATAAGCCTTCTTCTCACGTTTCCTTTTATAGTTCCTTGATAATGTGAGTAGTCACGAAAGCGCTTGGAATTCTTCTATTTTTTCATAGTGGTTGTCTTGCTATATATATATATATATATATATATATATATATATATATATATATATATATATATATATATATATATATATATATATATATATATATATATATATATATATATATATATATGTCGTGCCTAATAGGTAAAACTGGTCAATTAGCAAGAACTCATCTAAAATTAAGTCCTTTCTAAAATTTTCTTTTTTACGTTTGAAGATATATTTTTTAATTTATGTTAATGTAAAATTTATAATTTTGCACCAAAAGAATCTTAGAAAACTTACCTAACCTTATTATAACAAGCGCAATTTAATTTAGCCTAATCCAACTAAATATATTTTTGATACGTTTACAATAATTTAATAATAAACAAACACAATGAAATATATATTTTTCGTTAGGTTCAGAATGATTTTTGCGAAATTATTGCATACACAAATTTTCGCTTGTCTTATATGGCAAGAAGAGCGTTCTATTTAAGCCAAAATCACAAGTTCTGCCTATTCGGCACGACTATATATATATATATATATATATATATATATATATATATATATATATATATATATATATATATATACATAAGTGTGTGTATAGTGCCGAATAGGTAAAACTGCGATATTCAAATGGCTTCAGGAAGAAATCCAAATATTCTTCCTTGCATCCATTTTATTGACTTCCTTCGAGGCAATGTGTTCCACAATTCGCACCAGAGGTGGACCCTATATATATATATATATATATATATATATATATATATATATATATATATATATATATATATATATATATATATATATATATATATATATATATATATATGAGTAGACCGTCGTTTAACACGGTAGTTACGTTCCTGAAAACGATGTTTTAGTTTAAACCGTGTTAGACAAACTGAAGGGTTACGTTCCTGGAAGCCCCAAAAAAGCCAAACAACTTTTTTTTAGACCTCGAGGTCTTACAAAAATAAAAGTAAATATGTAATTGTAGTTCATTGTCGTGATGTATTATGGTGTTTTTACTGTTTAAGATTACAAATGCAACAGAAATAATACTATTTCTTACCTTAAATTGTGGGTGCTGGTGTTTGTGGATGATTGTGAAGAGAGTAGAGAGCTATGCTGTGGCCCTACTGGGCTGAGATGGATGGTAGAGGTTCTGGTACTGAAGTCGATGGTTGTACTAGAGTGTGCATAAATTATGTAATGGATCTCTGTTCTATTTTTACCCTGCAGTACATTATACAACTGACAGTAAGGCATCAGCTGCTCTAGACACCGTTTTAGGGTCCTCTTCAGTGAAAAAGTCTAACTTTAAGTCAGTCAGTTAATCAGTCAAGTCAGTAAGTCAGTCAGTAAAGTCAGTAAGTCAGTCAATCAGTAAATTAGCCAAGATGATGTACAGAGTAATAAATAATTCCTTACTGAGACATCGGAACGCTATTCTTAGGCTTGCTAGGCGCTCATATGCTGCAGCAGTTATCTGGTTGATGTGCGCCTCAAGAGATGTACTCGGTATTATACTTACCCAAAGATCTTTTTTCTTGAGTGAGGTTTGTAGTCTTTAGCCACCTAGACCATACTCTGTCTGCGGTTTTCTCCTTTCCTCGATCTTCATGACTGCATTTGGCAGGGATAAATTCAAGGAACCAGTTGCTTGACCAGGCTTGTAGCCTGTTCAAGTCTCCTGTTCTGTTATCCTTGTGAGTTTCGTTTCTGTGAGTGGTATTATGTCTGGGGATGTCTCCTTAATTCTTACATCGAATTGGAATGCCTCTCGTTCCTATAGGCCAATGTATGACTCCTACGGATTTAGCACCTTCCACGAAATATTAATTATTAAAATATAGGTGCCAAATTGGCACCTACATATTTTCATAATTTTCTCATCCC
>WNWK01044461.1:0-15085 GCA_009830355.1 Cherax destructor | reverse complement strand
AGGATGACTGTAATTCACAATCTCTTATACCCCCCTTCTCTTTAAAACAGGAACTATACTTGCTCTCTGCCAATCCTAGGAACCTTCCCCTTTCCATTTATTAAACAAAAATACCAACCACTCCAACACTATATCCCCCTGCTTTTAACATTTCTCTCATGACCCCCGTCAGTTCCAGCTGCTTTACCCCTTTCTTTCCCAAAAAAAGTCTCACGCACCTCCCCACACTAAATCCTGTTTTTCTTCACCCCTAACGATGTTAATAATAATATGTAATAATAATAAAAAACAGTGGACCCCTCATTTTTCGTCGATAATTTTTCCAGAATGCTGTTCAAGTCCCGTTCCAAACAAATTTGCTCCCTGGGACGAATGTAAATTAGATTACTTTTCAGACCCCAAAATACACTTAAAAAAAGCACTTACAAAAATACACTTAAAAAAGCACTTAAAAAAGATACACTTACAAAATTTTTGGAGTTGGGATTACAAAAACCCAAAGGGTCCACTGCAATAAAAATAATACAATAATAATAATGTAATATATAATAAACAGTGGCCCCCCAGTTATAATTAACCCGTTCCAAGGGCGCTATTAAACCAAATATTACTTAACCCGAATCTTTTTTCCCCCATAAGAAATAATAAAATTCAATTAATCCTTTCCCAGACCCCAAAAAAGTATTAAAATAAATATTGTTTCCACATTAAAACGAAAAGAATGAGATATAAATTACCACAAATAAATAAAACAGAAAAAACTTGCACTTACCTTTATTGAAGAGTTGTTGATGTATGAAGATGGAAGGGGGGGAGAGGAGGAGTAGTAGTGTTTTGGAAGGAACCCCCTTTTTAAACACTTCAGGTAACTTGCGAGTTTTTTTTCGGGTTACTTCCCTTCTTTTTCTTTTAATGTCACTAGGACCAGCGAGTCACTGGACCCCTCTCTGAAAAAAAAATCTGTCCAGGGGCTCTGTGTCTGGCGTTTTTTAAAACGTCCCGAAATGGGACACCATATTGTCATTGTACATGTTGCCAGCACAGCCTGCAACAGTTTTGGGGGGTGAAAATCACCCAAAAATCTTTGTACATTAGTCCATTGGGCACAAATCTCCTTAATCTTTGAAGGGCAACATCTTCCATCTCTCTTCCTCCTCCTCTGGACCAATTTCCTGAACTGTGGTTTGTTGCCGTTGCAGATGAAGCTCTTGCAGATCTGCAGTGGTTATCTCTTCCTTGTGGTCCTCCACCAACTCTTCCACATCCTCGCAATAACCTCCAACCCCATGGACTTCCCCAGTGCCACAATTTCTTCCACAACAGGCTCAGGGACAGGGTCCTGAGGCTCAGGCCCAAAACCTTTAAAATCCCTCTCTGGGACACAGTCTGGCCACAATTTTCTCCAAGCAGAGTTCAAAGTCCTGGAAGTCACCCCTCCCAAGCCTTACCTATATGGTTTATGCAATGGAGGATAGTGAAGTGATCTTTCCAAAACTCTTTTAGGGTCAATCGAGTGTCCGAGGTTATGTCAAAGCATCTTTGAAACACTGCATTGGTGTACAGTTTTTTGAAGTTTGAAATGACCTGCTGGTCCATGGGCTGGAGGAGAAGAGTGATATTAGGGGGCAAGAACTTCACTGTGATGAACTTAAAGTCCTCCACCATTTGCTCTTCCAAGTCTCGAGGATGAGAAGGAGCATTGTCCATTACCAGGAGGCACTTGAGGCCCAATTTATTTTCCACGAGATATTTCTTCACACTGGGGCCAAACACTTCATTGAATCAATCAAGGAAAATTTCCCTCGTGACCCATGCCTTACTGTTAGCCTTCCACATCACACACAAATCAGCCTTGGCGACACTGCATTTCTTGAACACACTGGGATTTTCAGAGTGATACATGAGTAAAGGCTTCACTTTGAAATCCCCACTAGCATTACTACACAACATAAGAGTTAGCCTGTCTTTCATAGGCTTGTGTCCTGGCAGTGCCTTTTCCTCCTGTGTAATGTAGGTCCTGTTTGGCATTTTCTTCCAAAACAGGCCTGTTTCGTCACAATTAAACACTTGTTGGGGTTTAAATCCTTCAGCCTCTACATAGCTTTTAAATTCATGCACGTATTTTTCAGCCGCACATTTGTCTGAACTGGCTGCCTCACCATGCCTTATCACACTATGTATGCCACTACGCTTCTTAAATCTGTCAAACCAGCCTTTGCTGGCTTTAAATTCGCTCACTTCAGCACTCGTTGCAGGCATTTTCTTGACGAGATCATCATGCAACTGCCTTGCTTTTTCAGATATTATTGCCTGCATAACACTATCTCCTGCTAATTCTTTCGTTGATCCACACCAACAACAGTTTCCATATCTTCCAGTATTTGCACCTTTTGCAACAACAGCTTCCTTGATTTTATTTCCCTTGGTAGCGATGGTTGTATAGGGTTTGCCATACAGCCTGGCCAGCTCAGCCACACGTACTCCACTTTCATATTTTGCTATTATCTCCTTTTTCAGTTCTACCATATTTCGAGCCTCTTTACCACAGGGCTGGCACTAGGAGCTTTCTTTGGGCCCATGGTGGCTTATTTACCAGTTGCAAGCACTAAAAACAATGGAATAATGACAAAATGTATGGTATGAATGCGTGGGTGGCGGTCACTCGCTGGTAAACAATGGCACACTGACTCTGGGTGGAGTGTTGGGCCGTCCGGGCCATGCGTACACGTCCAGGACGAATTACTTATTCCGAGCAGATCTACTTATACCGAACCAATATTTTTAGGAAAAATGTTACTTATTCGAATTTTACGTAATCTGACGACTACGTAATCTGGGGATCCACTGTATATATGCATACAGAGAATGGCAGCCAAGCACAGATTTGATTCAGAAGAGAGGCATTTGTTGCACATTAACATTGTTTAACCTATCATAAGTAGTGGATGTGACCATACCTGTGACATTACAGTTTGTTTAGGTTAAATTAACATAAATTACCCTATATTTGTATATACTGTTGTTAACTAATTATAATGAAATACAGTAAGATCAACAAGAGGCTATCATCTTGCACTGAGGGTCATATTACAGTCACTGATTAAGTTGGAGGATGAGCCATGGCAATAGCATGTTGACTTTATGCCTTGTTCATCTGAAAATAATTTAAAACTTTAAGCCTTTATGTAATACTATCTCTACATAAACACACACAAGCACAAAGTAGTGTGCCTCCATAGGACATAAACACATACCTTATGAGCATGAAGTAGTGTACCCACATCAATATCTTGGGTTCTTAGCTCCATTGCTCGAGACAACTGAGATCTTGTTACATCACAAAACATAAGTGCAAGCCGAGCTGGAACCTGAAACAAAAACACGTCTTATACATGTTTCTTTTAGAATCCCATCTCCTATACGAAACTAATTTTTTTTTCTGAAAATGTGGTCTGGCAAAATAGAATTTAAAAATGTATCTAAAAATTTTCAAATGGAATTCTGAAAGCAAGTTTAGTTAGATGTGAAACAGCCAATAGCTATTTAGAGTAAGATAAAATAAATTTTGAAAATTCACAAATAACCCACACTTTCAAGAGAAATCTATACATAATATAATTTCCTCTTGAATGATTGGGCTATTTGTGAATTCTTTTAGTCACAGCAATATGGTGTTTTTCTTCAAGTTTTGAAAGTTCTGAAGATTACTTCCCTAAACATATAAAAGGGTTTGTACAATATTATACATTACTGCATTGTACTGTAAAGGACCTACAATAAACATCCAATAAAATGGACCCCCATAAAACGAATGTCAGCTAAAACAAACAAAAAATCTGATCAGACCAAGAAGACCAAAGCTACTACATCGAATGGCTATCCGGTCCTGTCATGTATTCGATAAAATGGACCAACTCTGCTTAATCACAAGTTTGTATGGTCAAAGCTCCATCCTGGACATGTCTATTTTCATTATTCCTGAGCAGTGGTGCCAGTGACTGCCCACCTCATAGCGTTATTATCTGCACACTATCATTATTTCATTTCTATTTTTTCCTGGATCTACTGCATTTTTAATAATTTCATAGTACTGTGTACAGTGTTAACAATGACCTCTAAGCAAATGATGGCGCAAAGAAGAAGCATGTAATCTTTACTGTTAAGCAGAAACTTGAATTAATAAGGAAGCTGGAGGTTAGCATTGCAGTGGCCCAGGTGTGCAAGGAGTATGGAGCGGCAAAACAGTATATGACATTCATAAAAGAAAGGAAAAGTTTACATAATATGCTATGAAGTACAATGTAAATGCTAGCCTAAAAGGTTCTTCAGTTATTCCTAGGAAGCATATGAAAATGGCCCAAGATACAAGGGCTGAAACAGCAGTGCATAAATTGTACTCTCAACAGCATGCTGCTGATGTTAATGTTGAGCTTTGATCTGCAGCTAAAAAGCTAGCAAGCCATATGGGCATTGAATTTGGGGCAAGTGATAGTTGGCATTAGCATTTCTGTCAACACTATGGGTTATCAGAAAAACCTAAGGCAAGGCTGGAAGTGCACCCACAGAAGAAATTGAGCCCTTCAGATTACAGTGGACCCCCGGCTAACGAAAAAACTTCATTCCAGAATGCTGCTCAAGTGCCATTACCGAATGAATTTACTTCCTTAAGAAATAATGTCACGTAGGTTAGTCTATTTCAGACCCCCAAAAATACACTTCCACAAGCACTTACAATATTATACTTACATAATTGTACGATTTCCGGAGTGTTCGTTAGCCGGGGGTCCACTGTATTACTAAATCATCTGATGGAGAGTGAAGGGCTACTTCTAGCTTAACTCTATAATACTGATAAAACTGGTCTGTTTTGGTGATTGTTTCCTTTCCACACACTAGCCTTTCAGCATGAGAAAAAAAGACACCAGGCCACAAACTCAGTAAAGATCACTTCTCAGTATTATGATGTGGTAATGCTGACATAATGCACTGCTTGAAATTGGCAGCTATACTGGCAAATCAGCAGTCATGGTCTTTAGAGGATTGTATGAAAGAGTTGCCAGTCATTTATTACAAGGGAAAGGCTGGCTGGTTTGATAGGGATATATTTTCTGACTCGTTTCATAAACATTTCATCTCTGAAGTACACAAGTAACAGCTAGACACCTAAACTTAGTAATAGTAATAGTTTATTTGGACATGATACAAAGAATTACAATGGGTTATGAGATTACATGAGGTGTACATGCCAAAAGCCCCTAATATGCAGGGCATTTTGGGCAGACTTAAAATTAACTTAAAACTAAATGGAAAGAATTTTTGTAAATAGTTTACAATATGAGTATAGTTGAGTATTTAAGCTATGAAATTTGAACATAGTTTAGACATGACATTTTTGAAACATAGTTTTGTACTTTTGTCTTCATTATAAAATTAATTAAATCAGATTAAACAAATTAAAGCAATCACAATGAAGTCATGGCTCTTCTCTTGCTTGATAATGCACCTGCTCATCTATGAACTGAAAATTTAATTAGTAGTGATGGTAGAATTAAGGCCATGTTTCTACCACCTAATACAACCTCTCTGATTCAATCTATGGATCAGTAGATTACTGCAGCCTGCAAGAGGTTGTATCAGTCAGGATATTTAGACAAAGTATTGGTAGTTATTGAGGAGGAACAAGATTTGGAAAAAGATGGTGGAGGCCAACATACGTTTGTAAAATGTCAAGAAGCATAATCTGAAATCTGCCATTTTCAACATTGCAGTATATTGGAAGGAACTGAAACAGACAATATTAGCTAATTGTTGGGAAAAAAAAATGTTAAATAATGTTGTTATTGAGTTTGACTTTGAGGGGTTTGAGGCCACTGATTTTCATCAAAAACTTCAGAGGGTAGAATTACTGGTGTTTTTTTCTGTCTCATAAACATGTGGGATAACAGGTATATGTTCCTACTTCTTCTTACAGCAAATGGTTAGTAGACAACAAACTATCGTTACACCTCGGGAAAACAGAAGCCATACTCTTTGGCACGAAATATAAACTGAGAAGGGTAAATAATTATAATGTCCGGTATAATGGGGAATCCATCACTTCAGTTTCCTCAGTAAAATATCTGGGAATCCCCTTTGATCCATGCATGTCAGGAGAACTGATAGGGAACAGTGTAGTAAAGAAAGCGAATGCCAGACTGAAGTTCCTCTACTGAGGCTTGCAGGACCTTATGTCTAGCCCTTATACAAAGTCATATGGACTACGCTTGCTCTTCATGGTACTCTGCCTTGACAAAAAAACTGAAAGATAAACTGCAAATCACCCAGAACAAAATGGTAAGATTCATCCTGGACCTGGGTCCAAGAGAACATGTAGGCCAGAATGAATTACAACAATTGGATATGCTGAAGATTGAAGACAGAGTAAAACAACTTAAGTTAAATCAAATTTATAAAATTGCTCACAAACAGTGTCCAGAATATCTTGCTGCCAATTTTGTCAAGGCTGGGAACCAAAGCAGTCATAGTACTAGGGGAAGAGGCACAACTTTGTAGTACCTACAGTCAGTGGCCAGGCTTCAAACACCTTTATTGTACAGCAATAAAGGAATGGAACAGACTGCCTGCACATGTCAAAGCCAGTCATAGCATCAGCCAGTTCAAGAAGAGAGCCAAAAGGTACCTAATGAATGTAGTGACAAAGGGAGGAGAATTATTTTTTATTATTTTAGCTAACACACATGTAAATGTAAATAACTCGTTTACTTTATTCCTAGTATATATCCTTTATAGTATAATAACATATATCTCCTACAGCGTATAATATTAAGGTATTAAAAGGACCCAAAAGGAAATAAGTCACTCTGTCTGTTTTTTTGGGTTATCCTAGGATCTTTACACATAAGCTCCTATGTATGATAATCTATGTAACTGTATTTGTGTATTTTTTTTTTATATTAACACATAGGCCATTTCCCAACAAGGCAGGGTGGCCTGACAAAGGAAAACTTTCATCATCACTCACTCCATCACTGTCTTGCCAGAGGCGTGCCCACACTACAGCTACAAAACTGCAATATTAACATCCCTCCTTCAAAGTGCCGGCAAAGTCCGGCCTGCCGGTTTCCCTGAAACCCTTCATAAATGTAACCTTGCTTACACTCCAACAGCACGTCAAGTCCTAAAATCCATTTGTCTCCATTCGCTCCTAACACGCTCACGCACACTTGCTGGAAGTCCAAGCTCCTCGCACACAAAACCTCCTTTACCTCCTCCCTCCAACCTTTTCTAGGCCGACCCCTACCCCACCTTCCCTCTACTACAGATTTATACACTCTCAAAGTCATTCTATTTTGTTCCATCCTCTCTACATGTCCAAACCATCTCAATAACCCCTCCTCAGCCCTCTGGATAATAGTTTTGGTAATCCCACTCCTCCTCCTAATCTCCAAACTTCGGATTCTCTGCATTATATTCACACCACACATTGCCCTCAGACATGACATCTCCACTGCCTCCAGCCTTCTCCTTGTTGCAACATTCACAACCCATGTCTCACACCCATACAAGAGTGTTGGTATAAATACTTCATACATTCCCCTCTTTGCTTTCATGGATAAAGTTCTCTGTCTCCACAAGTTCCTCAGTGCACCACTCACCTTTTTCCCCTCGTTAATTTTATGATTCACCTCATCCTTCATAGACCCATCTGCTGACACATCCACTCCCAAATATCTGAACACATTCACCTCCTCCATACTCTCCCTCCAATCTTCCATTATCTAATTTTTTTATTCTCATCACCTTACTCTTTCCTATATTCACTTTTAATTTCCTTCTTTTACATACCCTACCAAACTCATCCACCAACCTCTGCAACTTCTCTTCAGAATCTCCCAAAGCACAGTGCCATCAGCAAAGAGCAATGGACAACTCCCACTTTGTGTTAGATTCTTTATCTTTTAACCCCACACCTCTTGCCAACACCCGAGCATTCACTTCTCTTACAACTCCATCTATAAATATATTGAACAACCAGGGTCACATCACACATCCATGTCTAAGGCCTACTTTTACTGAGAAATAATCTTCCTCTCGCCTACATACTCTAACCTGACCCTCACTATTCTCGTAAAAACTTTTCACTGCTTTCAATAACCTACCTCCTATTCCATACATTTGCAACATCTGCCACATTGCCCCCCTATCCACCCTATCATATGCCTTTTCCAAATCCATAAATGCCACAAACACCTCTTTACCCTTATCTAAATATTGTTCACCTATATATTTCACTGCAAACACTTGGTCTACACACCCCCTACCCTTCCTAAAGCCTCCATGTTCATCTGCTATCCTGCTATCTGTCTTACTCTTAATTCTTTCAATAAAAACTCTACCATACACTTTACAAGGTATACTTAACAGACTTATTCCCCTATATTTTTTACACTCTCTTTTGTCCCCTTTGCCTTTATACAAAGGAACTATGCATGCTCTCTGCCAATCCCTAGGTATTCCTTCTCTTCCAAACACTTATTAAATAAAACACTAACCACTCCAAAACTATATCCCCACCTGCCTTTAACATTTCTATCTTTATCCCATCAATCCCAGCTGCTTTACCCCCTTTCATTCTACTCACTGCCTCACGAACTTCCCCCACACTCACAACTGGTTCTTCCTCACTCCTATAAGATGTTATTCCTCCTGCCCTATACACGAAATCACAGCTTCCCGATCTTCATCAACATTTAACAATTCCTCAAAAATATTCCTCCATCTTCCCGATACCTCTAACTCTCCATTTAATAACTCTCCTCTCCTATTTTTAACTGACAAATCCATTCTTTCCCTAGGCTTTCTCACTCCAAAACTTTTTCTTATTTTCAACAAAATTTGTTGATAACATCTCACCCACCCTCTCATTTGCTCTCTTTTTTACATTGCTTCACCACTCTCTTAACCTCTCTTTTCTCTCCATATACTCCTCCCTCCTTGCATCACTTCTACTTTGTAAAAACCTCTCATATGCTAACTTTTTCTCTTACTACTCTCTCTCTTTACATCATCATTCCACCAATCGCTCTTCTTCCTTCCCGCACCCACTTTCCTATAACCACAAACTTCTGCTGAACACTCTAACACTATATTCGTAAACTTACCCCATACCTCTTCTACCCCATTGCCTATCTCACTAGCCCATCTGTCCTCCAACAGTTGTTTATATCTTAACCTAACCGCCTCCTCCTTTAGTTTATAAATCTTCATTTTCTCTTACTTGCTGTTTCCATTCTCCTTGTATCCCATCTACCTTTATCTCCTGTGCTACAACTAAAAAGTGATCTGATATATCTGGGGCCCCCCTCTATAAACATGTACAGTGGACCCCGAGTAACATAAAAACTTCATTCCAGAACCGCTCAATGCCATTACAAACCAATTTACTCCCTTAAAAAAAAATGTCAAAGGTTAGTCCATTCAGACCCCAAAAATACCTTAAAAAGCACTTACAATATTATCCCATTTGTCGTTTTTTCCCGGGTGTACGTTTTGGGGGTCCACTGTTCCTGAAGTCACCTAACAGTCTTTTATCTCAATATGGTAACAAACTATAGTGGACCCCCGCTAACGAACCCGGAAATCGTACAATTATGTAAGTTAATTTTTAAAATTTTTGAAATGTATTTTTGGGGGTCAAAGGCAAACTAACATTTTTCTAAACAAATTGGTTGGGAAATCCTTGACGGGCTTCTGGAATAAAACGTTGCCGGGGTCAACTGCTGTCAGCCCCACATCATATCTTGTATCTTATTTATCCTTTTCTTAAAATTGTGTTACCTATCCAAACCCCTTTCTATACAAATTCTCAAATGCTTCCCATTATCTTTTTAAAACCTGGTACCCCAAACTTACCTACCACACCCTTCTAAACGCTTCTCTTTGCATTTGGGTCCCCTACCAATTATTCTCCTTGGCCTTCCCACACTGCAACATCTCCCAAAACTCTCTCTCTCCCCTACCTCCTTCTTCTCCAGGTGCATGCCACTTTTTGGGCCCACTTTTCACATCCAAATTATCTTAATCCAAATTAATTTATACATTTATTTTTTCTTTATAACTGATCCTTCAACATTATTCAACCTCCTTAGCTCTAACTCTCTAGATACCCTAATTTAAAAATCCCATTTCTTTTTTTCCCGCTGAAACTTGCCTACCCCCTTTCAGCTTTGTTTTTTTGGGGTAAGACATCCAACTTCTTTTCATTCATAACATTAGCAAATCTCTTTTTATCATCCCACTACATTCACCACATTCAAACACCCAATTTTATGAATTTTTTCCCTTATCTTTTTTTTAGTAAGGGAAAGGGGTTACAAACCCCTTGATTCGGCATTTAGTCGTTTTCCCACACGCATAGCTTATGGAGGAAGAATTCTGTTCCCTTTCCCATGGAGATAAGCAGAAATAAACAAGAACAAGAACTAGGAAGAAAAATTGAAAAAACCCGAGAGGTTAGTTATACAGTGGACCCTCCATTGAACACTCCAAAAAATTCCAGAATGCTGTTCTCTTTAAAACAAATTTATTCCCATAAGGAATTATGTAAATTAGAAGTCATTTTTCAACCCCAAAAACAAAATAAAAGCACCACAATAATAAACACATAAAAGGGGGGAGTTTTGGAGTTTGGGGGGTCCACTGTATATGCTTTTCGGGGGGACCCGTGTTCAAAAGGTCCAAACTTGCCCTTTGTAAATGTATTTTGTTGCTTTTTAAGTGTTTTTTTGGGGTCCCCAAAAGGACAATCTCCCTTTTCATTTTTAGGAATAAATTTTTTTAATGGACAAAAAATTCGAACAAAATCAAGAAAAAATGGGGGAGCATTTCATGTGAAGTGTGACCTATTTTAAGTAGAAGTAGCAAGACATCCTGCAACCCATGTTTATGAAAAGAAAAAAGAGACCCAATTCCATCATTTAAAACAATTACGGGGTTATGTTTCACACTCCTTTGGTGGAAAGTACTTCCTTGTTGCTGTCTACCAACCTACTACCTGTATTTGTGTATACCTGAATAAACTTACTTACACTTATGTCATACTACACATGCATGTACCCTATATATTTACACCCCTCGGTTTTATTTTATTTTCTTAATAGTTCTTGTTCTTCTTTATTTCCTCTCATCTCTATAGGAAGTGGAAAGAATTCTTCCTCTTTAAGCAATGCATGTCATAGAGGGACTAAAATGGGGCAAGTAGCTAGTAACCCTTTTCCTTATAAATTAAATTTATAAAGAAAAACTTTTGTTTTTTTTTTAGGTCCTCTGCCTTGGTGGGATATTGCCGGTTCATTGAAAAAACTTCATAGGGCAGAAAAAAACAAAACGGAGAAAGATGTGACTGAATGGTTGGAAGAAAGTGATGGAGCCCGTAGATGAAGAAGAACTGTGAGGTCACCAAAATTTTTAGTAGGATGAGATACGATTGATGTTCTCATCACATTCACTGACTTCTCAGACAAAACAGAAGTCCAGGCCTATTATCCAAATTTTTGTACTTTCAGGGAAACTGTCATAAGGGTGCAGCATCGAGTCAAACAAATTGAGCTGGATTCATCCTTTAACCTCTTCTTTATCTATGTTTCCCAAACCATCTATACCAGTAAGCCTGGAGTCATCTACAATCTCCTCAGCCCCCTCTTTTTCCCCAAACCATCTACATCCCCCAGACCATCCACTCTCTCACTATCTACCTATTTATCTCCCACATTTATACTGGAGCTTTACAGCTCCACTGACTCCAGAATAATTTTCTGGGTCTCACTGAAGGTACTCTTTTAAATTAAAAAATCTGAAAACTCTTTTTATCCATCAGAAATGTAAAAAACTTACTGTACTGTACTCTATTGCACTGTATTTTGTGCTGTACTTTCACCCCTGAAAAAAAACATGTTGGGGCGGGGCCCCTTGAAAAAAATCAAACTCTTTCGGGAATATTATGTCAACTAAAATAAAAAAAACCCCAACCCCGGTAAAAAAGGGTTTTTCTATCCCCTCCCATGATGGGGGAAAACGGGGCCTAATGTTTTCTCAAATTCTACAGTTTTTTAAAAAAACCATTTCGCCTCAATCCACTTTGGTGAGCCAGGCTCACCCCCCAAAGCAAAAAAAACCCCCTCAGCTAACTGTGTTTTCCCACATCTTTTTGATGGTTCGTCTGAAACATATTATGCTCATATTACATTATGGCATTGATGTAAAAATATTAGAAATTTTGAATCAATTTGGATATAAATTAGATAGTGTTGATTAGGCATAGACTAAATGTATTTTTAACAAAGATGTTTTTTTTTAAGGGATATTAGCCAGGGTTAAGGGGTTAAGGGTGAAAAATGGGTTATTTTCACCTATTGGTACTCTTCACAGGGGAATAAAGGTCAACCCCTAGCTCCGGGCCCCCCCCCCACCTCATGCAACCCTATCATTGTAATTCTTTGTTCTTTCCAAAAAAATTATCATTATTATTATTATTATTATTATTATTATTAAATTTTTTTTCAGTTCTCTTTCCTAGTCTCATGGGCCCTATACCCCTATTCCAAAACCTATATATGGAATCTGCCTCCACCACTTCCTCGTCACGTTTTTTTCTTTTGCCCAAACTGAAAACATATTTCCCCCCCCTTTAAGAAAAAAAATAAAAAGTTTTTTTCAGCAAAATCTTGGGGCAAAGGAAAACCCAATTTGGGGTGTACATAAAAACCTTTTATATGCAAGCATTTGGTTGTTTAAATTTGAAATATGGTTTAGATTGAATTTAATTTTTAGAAGTTTTAATGAAACCTCAAAATTAGATGCCCAAAGTTCATACATTACTTATACTACTGGTGGTATAAAAACCCCCAAAACAATACTGCTTTTTCCCCTTGTAGCATTCTCATACTGTAAACTACTTTCAACACCCCAAAGTTATTTTTCCCTAAAAATTTAATTATTTTCTATTGTTTTTTAAAAATAAAATAAAAACTTTCCCCCAAAGTAATACCCCCTTGTTTTTTGGGAAAAATTGCTTTCCCGCTTTCAGATGTGCAACAAACAAACTAGGTCTTTTCTGGGAACCCTTGGGCTGTGGACCCTCTCCAAACTGTCATTCATGTCAGGGGAAAAAATTTAAAAAAAAAAAAAAATTATCTGTTAAGTTAACCCGATTGTTTAAAACCAAAAAAAAATTGATCAGTTTTACCCCAGGGTATAAGGGGGAAGGGTTTAAAAAAAAAAAAGGCGATGGGAAACAACCGAAACCCTCTTTTATAAAAATTTTTGGGGTTTCTTCCTTTCATAGGTTTTTTTGTTTTTCACTTTTTTTTTTTACATAACTTATTCCCCTTGGGGGGTAAGGGTTTTAAATTTTATATATAAAACCTTGTTTTGCAACACAATTTAAAGCCAAACATCCCATTTTTCTATTATTTTTTTTTAACGTCTCTGTAAAACCCTTTACTTTTATTTTTTATTTTTTTAAAAAAAATCTATCATTACCTTTTTAAACCCCCCTCTTTTAAAAATTTAGTTTATTTTACTTGAAATTTTAAATTTAAAAATTTTTTAATTGTTTTTTTTTATTTTTTTTTTTTTCAAACAATTACCTCATTGTTAAAAATTATTTTGGGGTTTTTTTTTTTTTATAAATATTACCAAATAGTAAAAATTTTTTTTACTCATACTTTCAAATCCTTTTTGCAAAAAAAAATTCCCCCCACTTTATTTTTTTAAATTTTTTTTTTTTATTCAAACAACTACCTCATTGTTATTGACTCTTTTATTTTCCCTTTTTAAGTAACTACCCCCGATAAGTTAAACATTTATTAAATTTTTATAAAATGTTTACATTTAAAATTTTAGTCAACTTTCAGTCCTTTTTTGAATTGTTTTATATATTTTTTCCAAAATCCCCCATTTATATGTGTTTTTTAAAATTTTTTATGGGAAATATATTTAAATTTTCTTTTATATCTTTAAATTTTTTTTACCTTTTAACTTCGCCTTTTTAACCAATTTAATCAAACTTTAATAATTTTCAAATCTATTTTAACTTTAGGGGTTTTTTTGCTCTTTGCATTCATTAACCTCTTTTTTCCTTCTTTTACTAAAGGTTTTAACCAGTGCCTTGAATCAAAAATGTATTTTTTCCCTACCAATTTAATCTAGTCATTGAATTTTTTTCTAACCATTCATTGAAAAGTTAAATTAATTTTATCATTAACATTTTTTAAAAACCCATATCACTTTTAAAATTTTTTACACTTTTATTTTTAATCCATTTAAATGGGCTTTAATCAAAATTCATTAATTATCATAATCCCCCTTTTTCCAAAATCTAGTTTAAAAATCATTAACCATATGATTACAAAAAATTTATCCTGATATCAACCTATTATTAAATGACTTTAAAGACTCCCAAAAGCAATTGTAAAAATTTTCACGCTGATTAAACAAAAAAACCCCGGAACAAAAAACAACTATCTTCAATTTAAATGTTAGATGTTAGCAAACATTATGATGGGCCATGGTTTAGCTCAAAACCAGCGCCTTTGGTATAGGGGCACCCTCAACCCCCTAAAATGTTTTAACAACAGAAGGGGCAGTACCTGAATGGAGAGGAACTCTTCCCCACAACAAATTACAGTGGGGGGTCCCCCAAAGGGTGTGTCCTGGGGGGGCCCCCTTCCTCATTTAAAAAATGACCTCCCGATGCATCCCACTCAAAACCTTTTTTTTTCAGATGACACAACATTGTCTTCTCTCACCCAAAACCAGTGTTCTTCCCAACCACAATTTGGATACAAAAAATCAAAAATGGATGAGACAAAAAAGCTTATTAATGGGAAAAACCCCTACATTTTAGTTTGGGAAAAAAACTTCAAAAGTTCCCCTTTTAAAAAAACGCTAAATGGTTCCCCCTCCAAAAGGGTACAGAGGAAAATTCCTAGGAATCCACCTTGACAGTAAATCTTAAATTCCAAAAAACATTTAAAAAATTTCCCCAAAAAAATCTCAAAGGAACCATTTGGTATTTATCTAAGAT
>WNWK01044460.1:0-15085 GCA_009830355.1 Cherax destructor | reverse complement strand
CCTTTTCCCCTATACATAATCACTGTCTTTGCAGAGCGCCAGATACAACAGTTCACGTCCTCCAAAGTGCCAATATCCTAAACCCATCCTTTAAAGTGCAGGCACGCACTTCCCATTTCAGGACTCAAGTCCGGCTAATTGGTTTCCTGAATCCCTTCACAAAATATTACCCTGCTCCACTCCAACAGCTCGTCAGGCCCCAAAAAACCATTTGTCTCCATTCACTAACACGCTCATGCACACTTGCTGGAAGTCCAAGCCCTCCCCCAAAAAAACCGCCTTTACCCCCTCCCTCCAACCCTTACTCCGCCTTCCTTCCCTAACAGATTTATACTTCTCCAAGTCATTCCATTTTGTTCCATTCCTCTCTAAATGACCAAACCACCTCAACACCCCTCTGACAAATCTTTTTAATAACTCCACACCTCCTAATTTCAAACTACGAATTCTCTGCATAATGTTTCACCACAATTGCCCTTAGACACGACATCTCCACTGCCTCCAGCCACATCCTCACTGCAGCATTTACAACCCATGCTACCCCCATATAAGTGTTGGTACCACTATACAGTCAACCCCGGTTATTGCCGGTAATCCGCTCCAGAGGGCCCGTCGATCACGGGTTTTGGGTTGTTTCCCGATTCTAATTTCCTCATAAGAAATAATGGAAAAAAATTAACCCGCTCCAGACATACAAAAATAAAATATATTTAGAACTTTTTGACATTAAATTACACACAATTTTATGACAAATAAAGAAATAATAGTACAATAACATGTCACTTACATTTATTGAAGAGTTGTTGATGTGTGCAAGACGGGAGGAGGAGAGGATGGAGTAGTATGTAGTGTTTGGAAGGGAATCCCTTCCATTAACCCTTAAACGGTCAACGTAAAATACCGCTACCCCCCAAAACGTATATTTACGTTTTATTTTTCATTCCTTCAAAATTGGCGCGATAGGCCTGCATGGTAGGACCAGTTACATTCAGCTCCATCCTGGGTCAACATCATGGCACATCCTCGTGATTCACTCACGCCTGTCGTATTAACACTCTACTATTCGAGGAAAGTGATATACAACGTGATATTAGTGGATTTGACACCGATGTGGCCACTAATAATCAAGGATTTAGTGAAAATATCGACGATAACCCAGATGACCCTCAGCCCATCACCTCTGGGGTGGCCACTGTGGCCACACCAGACCCTGGGCCAAGCACCTCTGGGGTAGCCAGTGTGGCCACTCCAGACCCTAGGCCAAGCACTTCTGGGGTGGCCAGTGTGGCCACTCAAGACCCTGGGCCAATCACATCTGGAGTGGCCAGTGTTTCCCATAGGCAACTACGCAAGAGGAAACTATCATTTTCCCGGTGTTTTAGTGATAGTGAAAGTGATGTAAGTGACGATGAAATTGATTTTATGCCATTGGATGATTCGTCTAGTGATAGTGATGTTCATTATTCACCTGTGAAGCGTACTTTTAGGCATCTTGGCCTACGTTCAGGCAGTGTGCCATATGCAGTCCCCAAGGGTCGTGGCAGGTCACGATCCAAACCCGGCCACTGATAGTGATAGTGATCATGAAGGTGAATATGCAGGGATGGAGGAAGAAGTGGTGTGTGGCACGATGCCTGGACCACATGGTGCGGTGGGTGGACAGACAAAGGACCTCCCGGCACCCCTCAGCCATGTGCTGCCTCCACTCCCGTCCCCCACCTGCTCCCCACGCCCATGCCACAGGTCCACTCTGCACCATGTGACCGTGAGTGGAAGTGGACACAGGATTCATGCCACAGCCTTTGATTGATGTGAGGAAGCATCTGCCAAGCCTTAAATGACTCTACAGAGTTGGAGGCTCTTGCCAGTATACTTTGCAGCCTATAATGAACTTGATAGTGACCCAGTGAACAATTATTACGCTATATCATGGACAACACAGCAGAGGTTGGAATGTCACCGCTGCGCAGGTGGAAGATACACAGGGCTGAAATGATTTATTCCTTGCCAGTGATCATCTAGTGCTAATGATACCTATAAGACATATAGTAACTACTGGTCCACAGACAACTTTATCAGTACTCCTATCTTCCGTGACCTGCTTCCTGCAACAGATTCATTCTGTTGCTAAGAATGTTGCACTTCTCAGACAGGAATATGCCCAACAGAAATGACCTTCTATACAAAATCCGGGAAGTGTTTATGTACCTGAAGCAGAAATTCAGTGCATACTTTTATCCCTTCAAGAACGTTGTTGTCGACGAGTCCTTGATTCTATTCAAGGGACGCCTGTCATTCAAGCAATATATACCGAGTAAACGTAATCGCTTTGGTATAAAACTTTTGTTATGTGCGACTGTGAGACAGGTCTTGTGTTAGATGTCATTGTATACACCGGGAGAAACACACTCGACGATACTAGACGCATGTTAGGCATTTCTGGTGATGTTGTTCGCAGGATGATGGAACCATACCTTGGCAAGGGCCATACATTGTACACAGACAACTGGTATACAAGCCCTATGCTGCTGATTTCTTACGTGTGAACAATACCGATATATGTGGAACAGTGAGAAGGAATAGAAAACATATGCCAAGGTTCAGTGGCAGTGTTGACAGTGCAGTGCAAGCATTTCATGCCAATGACATCATGGCACTGACGTGGCATGACAAACGGGACGTGACATTTCTGTCAACCATCCACAGAAACGAGATGGTACAAACAGACAAAGTGAACAGGGACACCAATGAACGTATTGTCAAGCCAGCTGTTGTCGTCGACTATACGAACAATATGAGACTAGTTGACAAGTGTGACATGATGATAGGGTTCGTTGACTGTGTGCGTAGGAGTCGCAAGTGGTATATAAAACTGTTTTTCCACCTTGTAGACATTGCAGTGATCAATGCATTCAATATGTACGAAATAAAGACTGGAAAACGACAACATTTTGCAGAATTCTCCCTGAATATCGTAAAACAGATAGCAAAAAAGTATGGTACCACACCTGTACCTGCCCCTCAACAGCGACTTGTCCCCCAACCACAACCACAGCCAGTGGGGGAAGTGCCACACCGAATCATCCCTAACTGTCACTACCTGGTACCTATACCACCTACCCCAAAGAAGAAGCATTCCCAGAAAAAGTGTGTTGTGTGTGCTACCACCACAAAACGACCCCAACAGTGGAAGGACACACGATTCATATGTCTCCAGTGCGGAGTGGCACTCTGTATGAATCCATGCTTTATGGAGTATCATACAATTGTGGAATTCTAGAAACATAAGTGGGACATGTAAATACTTGTATATAGTTGTAGATAATAGAATGTGATTCAGCCAGGTGTGCAAAATCACCTGTCAGTGTGTACATGTGTGTTTGTGTCAGTATAATAATAATTTTGTATATAATATTGGTGTATAAACACAATTGACATTGAAATCAAAAGATTTACTATAAATTGTAGTTATAATACAATAAAAACAACAATATTAAAAAAAAAATGGAAGAAAACGGTAAATATGTAGATTTTCTGCAAGCGGCAGTGCTCCATGTTGCCGTCAGGTGATCGCCAAGTGCCAACTTTGCAGCGTCATATCTCGGTAAGTACTGACCCTAATTTTTTTCTTTTTATCCTATTACACTTAGAAAATTGTGCTCTTTATTTCTATGAAAAAAATAATTTTTTATTTTTCAAAATATTTGGGCAGTAGCGTAAGAACGTATATTTACGCTTGGACCGTTTAAGGTTAACACTGCAGGTGGCAAGTTCTTTTCTGGGGTTACTGGCCTTTTCTTTGAATGCTACACTCCCTGCATGAAGGGCTACACTCCCTGCATGAATGCTAAACTCCCTGCATGAATGCTAAACTCCCTGCATGAATGCTAAACTCCCTGCATGAATGCTACACTCCCTGCATGAATGCTACACTCCCTGCAAGAATACTACACTCCCTGCAAGAATGCTACACTCCCTGCATGAATGCTACACTCCCTGCATAAATGCTACACTCCCTGCATGATTGCTACACTCCCTGCATGATTGCTACACTCCCTGCATGAATGCTACACTCCCTGCATGATTGCTACACTCCCTGCATGAATGCTACACTCCCTGCATGAATGCTACACTCCCTGCATGAATGCTACACTCCCTGCATACCTGCTTCAATCCCTTCAAGAATGCTACACTCCCTGCATGAATGCTACACTCCCTGCATGAATGTTACACTCCCTGCATGAATGCTTCACTCCCTGCATGAATGCTTCACTCCCTGCATGAATGCTTCACTCCCTGCATGAATGCTTCACTCCCTGCATGAATGCTTCACTCCCTGCTACACTCTTTACCACAGGCTTGGCACTAGGAGCTTTCTTGGGGCCCATGGTGGCTTATTGAGCAGTTGCAAGCACTAAAAACAGTGGAATAATGACAATATACTGGTATGAATGCGTGGGTGGTGGTCGCCGCTTGTAAACAAAAGCACACTGAGTGCCTGGGCGCCCAGCTGGGCCACGCGTACGCGTCCGGGACTAATCGCCGACTCCGAGCGGCTTGTCTAACACCAATTTGGACGACCTCCGACGCCGTCTATCACCGGGGGTTGACTGTACTCTCGTACATTCCCTTCTCTGCCTCCATGGATAATGTTCTTTGTCTCGACAAACACCTCAACGCACCACTCACCTTTTTCCTTCATCAATTCTATGGTTTACCTCATCCTCCATAAACTGACAAGTCAACTCCCAAATATCTGGAAACATTCACTTCTTCCATACTCCCTCTCTCCAATGTGATATCCAATTTTCTTTATCTAAATCGTTTGATACCCTCATCACCTTACTCTTATCTATATTCACTCTCAACTTTCTACCTTTACACACCCTCCCAAACTCGTCCACTAACCTTTGCAACTTTCCTTTAGCATCCCCCAAAACCACAGTATTATCAGCAAAAAGTAACTGTGTCAACTCCCCTTTTGTATTTGATTCCCATAATTTAATCTTGCCACTCTCCCCAACACCTTAGCATTTACTTTTTACAACCCCATCAATGTGTTAAACAACCATGGTGACATTACGCATCCCTGTTTAAGGACCTACTTTTCTGAGAATTAATCTCCCTCTCTCCTACACACCCTAACCTAAGCCTCACTATCCTCATAAAAACTCTCTACAGCATTTAGTAACCTACTACCTATTCCAGATACCACCAGACCCAGTCTACGTCCAACAACGTAGATAAATGCTCCCATCTATGGGTGACCTACCTTTATCAAACTACATCTTACAACTAACCTTTAACCCTTTGGGGGTCCAAGGGGCTCTCTGAAACTCGTTCTCAGGGTCCACGAATTTAAAAAAAAAAAAAAAAAATTTTCTTATGGAATGATAGAGAATCTTTTCCGATCATAACGCCACAAAACTTATGAAATTTGATCGAAAACTAACGGAATTATGCTTTGGAAGTTAGCGGTAGCCATGACACTTATGCATTGGCGATTTCGCCCACTTTGAGCCCTATTTTCGGCACATTCCAATGTTTCAGTCTACTAAAATTATAGCTATTTCGCTGAACTCCATTTCTTCTATAGATTGAGTACAAGAAACCGCCTATTTACCAATTTTAACTACCCAAAATAGTAGTCAGAAAATGGCAATTTGGCCAATTTCACACAAATTTCAAACGATGCCAATTTCAAAATAGGGTCCATAATAAACAAGGCAGACATTCCTGGCACTAAAATAACATCTTCTCTGTTCATTAGTCACGTCTCCAGGCCCCTCTTACATTACTTTTGCTTTCCATTTTGAATTTTTATTCTCTCAAAAAATAGAAGATTTACTGTTATGTATACAACTGCATCACTGTAAAAATGGTATAAATAATATCAGCGCATTGTGCAAGAATATTAGACTCTCCAGTTGATGTGTATTGACGCATGGTGTGATTTGTTTACTCCTGAACATCGGCCAAAATCGAACATTTTCGCTTACTTTGCGCTCAGTTTCAAGGTACTACTTGTCATCGTGAAACCAGTCAAAATGATCTCTATTTCTGTAATATATCATCTATTCTATAAAATGAGACTAAGAAAACGAGAATACAAGCATAAATACCATACGAAAATAGACTGCAAAGTCGCTGTTTTAAACCAAAACACGGTCAGAGGTTTTTTTCCTCATGCACTGTGTGGTGCAGGATTTTTTATACTGCGCACACCTACCGCACAGACCCATTCTATCACATCTAGGCCTAACAGCCTGTTTCTGCTTGATTTGAGGGTGCTAGAATTTAGGCGTACTAGTACGTCAATAACCCCAGTGCGTAAGACTTACTAGTATACGACCAAAACCCCGAAAGGGTTAACACTCAAGAACTTCCTACCATAGGACACCACCTCAGAAACTGCTTGACCAGCTCCGGGCTAGCCACCAACAACATCGAAAGCCCAGCAACTACCACCTGTTGTAGCAGCCTTGCCTCCGACCTCCAAAAAAAAAAAAAAAAAGCAATTGCAACTCGTATTCATTCTTCCAACTCAGTAGCATGCTGGGATACAGCTGTATATCAGTGTAACTGATGGGCAGTAGGCATACCCACCTCATAAAATTAACTCGTGAATAACACACACTTATTATATTGCGCCAAAGTGGTTAGGCCACTTACCTTTATAACCCCCACCTCCCCCCCCCTCCCAACCATTTCCCATGTTTCCATCCTTACCCATCCTTCTTCCTTCCCGTCTTACCGACGCTCAGGTCAAATCAAGTTCAAGCTCAAGTACCTATTCCATACACTTGCACCATCTGCCAAATTGCTCCCTCTCCACTCTATCATATGCCTTTTCTAAATCCATAAATTCAATGTAAACTTCCCTACCTTTATCTAAATACAGTGGAATCTCGACTTACGATGGTCCCCAAACACACCCTTTATGTAAGTTTATTTTTTAAATGCTTTTGTAAGTGTACTTTTAGGGGTCTAAACAGACTAGTCTATTTTACATTATTTCTTAAGGAGATAAATTCGTTTGGTAATGGCACTTGAACAGCATTCTGGAATGAAAAAATATCGTAAGTCGAGGTACCACTGTACTGTTCACGTATATGCTTCAATGTAAACACCTGATCTACACATCCCCTACCCATTCTAACGCCTCCTTGCTCATCTGCAATCCTGGTCTCTGTCTTACCTCTAATTCCTTCAATAATAACCCTACCATACACTTTACCTGGTATACTCAGTAAACTTATTCCCCATAATTTTTACAATCTCTTTGTCCCCTTCCCTAGGTAATTCTCCTCTTTCATACATTAAACAAAAATACCAATCACTCCAACACTATATCTTCCCCTGCTTTTAACATTTCTGTCACGATCCCATCAGTTCCAGCTGCTTTACCCTCTTTCATTCTACGTAATGCCTCATGCACCTCCCCCACACTCACATCCTGCTCTTCTTCACACCTAAATGATGTTATACCTCCCTGGCCAGTGCATGAAATTACTGCCTCCCATTCTTCATCAACATTTATAAGTTCATCATCTACTAACTCCCTACTCTGTTTTTAACTTGACAAATCCATTCATTCCCTAGGCTTCTTAACTTTTTTTCACTCCAAAATTTTTCTTATTCTCAGCAAAATTTCTTGATAGTGCCTCTCCCACTCTATTATTTGCTCTTCTTTTGCACTCTCTTCACCTTTATTTTATTCTCTATATATACTCTGCCCTTCTTATATTCCTTCTGCTTTGTAAAAACCTCTCATAAGCTACCTTTTTCTCTTTTACTGGATGCTTTACCTCATCATTCCACCAATTATTCCTCTTTCCTCCTGCACCCACCCTCCTATAGCCACAAACTTCTGCCCCACATTCTAATACTGCATTTTTAAAACTATCCCATCCTCTTCACCCCCCATTACCCATACTTGAACTAGCCCACCTTTCTGCCAATAGTTGTTTATATCTCACCCTAACTTCCTCCTCCCTTAGTTAATAAACTTTCACCTCTCTCTCACTTTCTGTTGCCATTTTCCTTTGTCCCATCTACCTCTTACAGTGGACCTCGGTTAACGAATACCCCGGAAATCGTGCAATTATGTAAGTATAATTTTGTAAGTTCTTGTGGAAGTGTATTTTTGGGGTCTGAAATAGACTAACCTACGTGAAATTTTTCCTTAAGGGAGTAAATTCGTTCGGTAATGGCACTTGAGCAGACTTCAGGAGTGAAGTTTTATAAACTCGGGGTCCACTGTACTCTAAAATATCTTCAGATTGTAATTTGAGTAAACATATTAAGATTTAGTCTGCCCATAATGCCATGGTATGACAGTGGCTCTCTTTGCACTTCAATTCTAAATTGTAATTACAAAATCTCGATGTAAACTTGCAATGAAATAAAATATTATTATTAATTGTAGCTACAACTAGATAATGATCCGATATATCTGTTGCACCTCTATAAACATTTACAGTGGTACCTCGACTAACGATCTTAATGCCCAGGAGCTAGACCTCAACACGAAAAAATCGTTATTCTAAACCTTATTTCCCATAAGAAATAATGTAAATACAATTAATCAGTTTCACCCAAAAATTTTCACCAAAAATTTTTTTTTTTAAAGGATAAATACTATAGTTTTACATACAGAAAACAATGAGAAATAAATATAAAGCACTAATTATAATGGACAAATGAACAGTTAAATAAGTTTTTTATTGAAGACTCTGTTGGCATATGAGAGAGTTTGTTTGGAGGCAGGACAAATAGTCCTTCAATATGACAATATTATCAACTCTACAGCTTATTTATCTACCACAATTCATCTAATATGACATAATAAACAATATTAACCCTTTCGGGGTCGGGCCGTACTAATACGTTTACGAGCAGGGGTTGGTGCCGTACTAGTACACCCAAATTCTAGCGCCTCAATTTAAGCAGAAAACGCCTGGTAGGCATACATATGAAAGAATGGGTCTGTGTGGTCAGTGTGCGCAGTATAAAAAAATCCTGCAGCACCCCTGCTTAATGAGAAAAAAACCTGACCGTTTTTCGATTAAAACAGTGACTTTGCAGTCGATTTTCGTATGGTATTTATTGATGTATTCTCGTTTTCTTGGTCTCATTTGATAGAATGGAAGATATATTACAGAAATAGAGATGATTTTGATTGGTATGACAATCAAGAGTGCAGATACTTCCATCCAGTGATGTGTCAAACTTCAACACAGGCCAGAGAATGTTATGACCGGGAGCTGCCCAGACCACCATATAAAGGAACAGTACACTATAGAGAAAGCAGGGAAAGGAAAATGAAAATGACCAGCAATCTTTTTAGATATAAGGAGAAACAACCAGATGAAAGAGACAAAAGGGGGAAATGGTACAAAGGAGACAGATGGGCAGCACAGTGGACATGCCAAGACAGGCCCCAGCTCATCAGGGCCGTATGAACAATCAAAGTCAGTACGGGAGAAACCAGGGTATGGGCACCAGGGCCATACCAGGTAGGACATCACCAGTGGTACTAACGAAACAAAAAGAAAGACCAAACATCCCAAATGGTAACTCCTGCTTCATATTTGCAAATATTCAGGGTCTGAAATCAAATAAAAATGACAAAGTTAGTTATGTTAGTGGACTCCTATCAGAAGCGAATGCCATGTTTGGAGCATTTACAGAAACACATACAAGGGATGTTTTGGACGGAGAGATTCAGATAGAAAACTATAACATGTATAGATGTGATAGAATTAATAGGTCACAGGGAGGAGTAGGACTCTATGTAAAGATACTCTCTGTTGCACAGAAGTGTTGAACGCTACAATGATATAGTAGAAATCCTCAGCATTAAAGTGGAAAATAGGAATCTAGTAATTATCCTAGTATACAAACCACCATCAGCAACTGCGGAGGAATTCACAGAGCAGTTAAGGAAGATAGATAGCTACCTGGATGGGCCCTAGAGAATCCTACCCCAAACATCTTAATCCTTGGAGATTTTAATTCCTCATGTAAAATGGAAGATGAGGCAACATAATGTTATACCAGAAATATCTCCTGGAAGTACCTGGCCCCAACAGGCACATACCAGGGAACTAATGAGGCTTTGTGAAAAGTACTCATTAAACCAACAGATAATTGATCCCACTAGAAATGAAAATACCCTGGATTTGATATTCACAAACAATGAGGAATTAATCAGACATAATAGTTATGAAAACAATATACTCTGATCATAACATCATAGAAGTTCAAACGAGTATTAACTCAGGGTTAGGGAACTCGGCACTAATGTTAGAGACGGGATGTTCAGTAAGCTTTTTTAATAACCATAGAATTGACTGGAAAAGAATAACCAAGAGCTATCAGACATATCATGGGAATCAGACATGAGTACCCTAAATCACCAGTGCCTAGAGAAGCTGAATACAGAAGCATACAAAGGTACGTATGTATGAAGCACGTACCAATGAGGAAACCCAGAAGAAGATCAGATATAGAGAGAGAGCGAGGAGATGGTACAGGAGAAGAAAACGGGTTACTGAATTGCTGAAAAACACAAATATGTTGCAACAGAGGAGAGATAGCCTAAACCGAGAGATCACTGAATTAGAGCAAAACTTAAGATGTCATACCTGACAGAAGTACAAAGGGGAAAAAAGAGCCATTCAGGATATTGCAAGAAACCCAAAATATTTCTATTCCTATGCAAAATCCAAGCCAAGAACTACCTGTAGAATTGACCATTATTGAGAGGAGATTCGTATACTGCGATGAACAGGGGAAACGAGTGAAACTTAAAAGAACAGTTATGAGGCAGTGTTCAGCAACCCACTAAATAACAGCAAGGTAGAAAATGCAGAAATATTTTTCACTCCAGCAGAAGGCCGCGCAGACCACCTAACCGACATTAGTACAAATCCCATAGATTTTGAAAAAGAAATGGACAACATGCCCACTCACTCAGCACCTGGACCAGATTCATGGAATGCTTTATTTATAAAGCAGTGCAAAGTACCATTAGCAAGAGCCCTTAGTATTCTGTGGAGAAAGAGCTTAGATCTAGGTGAAATACCGGAGGCCTTAAAGAGTGCAGACATAGCTCCTTTGCATAAGGGAGGTAGTAGAGCACTAGCTAAAAATTAAGACCAGTAGCCCTCACTTCCCACATCATAAAAATCTTTGAAAGAATGATGAGACAGCAGATTACAAAGTTCATGGACCAGCACAACCAACATAACCCGAACCAGCATGGCTTCAGAGCGGGACGATCATGCCTGTCAAGCTGCTGAACCATTATGACAGAATTACTGGAGGCATTGGAGGACGACCAAAACGCAGATGTAGATTTACACAGATTTTGCAAAGGCGTTTGACAAATGCGATCATGGAGTGATAGCGCACAAAATGAGGGCCATAGGCATTACTGGGAAGGTAGGCAGAACACAAAACGTTCTGTGAACAGGGCAAGATCCAGCATCAGCGAGGTCAAAAGCTCCAGTGCCCCAAGGCACTGTCCTGGAACCTCCTGCTGTTTCTCATCCTCAGCAGACATAGATAAAAACACCCAGCACACTTTTGTATCATCATTTGCAGATGACACTAAAATAAGCATGAAAGTCACTACGGTAGAAGACACTGAAAATTACAGGACATAAGAAGGGCCCTTAGTGGGCAGTGGAGAACAACATGACGTTCAATGGTGATAAGTTTCGGCTTAGGTATGGAAAAAATGAAGAACTCAAAAGGAAAATATATACAAAACCCAAGAGGGGTCACCACAAGAACGAAGGAAAACTTAAAGGACTTGGGAATAATTTGCTGATCTGTCTTTTAAAGACCATAACAAGACAAAGATCACAACAGCCAGAAGATGACGGGTGGGTATTGAGAACTTTAAAAAAAAGGGAAATAATGCCGAGGGACCCTTCAAATCACTAGTTCCCCCCTCACTTAGAAATGCCCGGCTACCGGCCCTTCAGGGCAGGAGAAATCAGGGGCTGGAACAAATTCAGAGATGGTTACAGTCCACTTGAGCCATTGAAACATTTAAATTATTAACCTTTTTAAGTCTTGAACATGTCTCATTGGAGGGGGGGAGGGGAGAGATACATGATAATATATACTTAAGTTCGAGGCCTGGCCCCAAATCTAAATACCATAACAACATACTGGAGTGAGAGATATGGGAGAAAGGGGTAAAATAAACCCAGTGAGGAGCAGGGTGGGTGGGGACAATACAGGGGCACTGTTTTTAAACCGGGGGGCCCAGATATTAAACATCTTACCAGAAGATACCCAAACATGGCGGGAAAACCAGTGTAGAAGTTTTTAAGAGGAAACTGGAAAAGACTTCCCAAAATTCCAGATAAACCCGGCTGTGATGGATTTTTGGGGGAGCGGGCCCCCCAGCAGCAAAAGCCTGGTTGACAGGCAAGCCCCCGGCCCGGGCCGGGCCCTGGGGGGGCCCCGAGGGGTAGATAAACCCCCAAAACTTTTTCAAAGGTATATCAAAGGAAAAAGGCAAGTCCTTGAAATTGGTAAATGGAAATGTTTTTTTTAGTGTTCAAGGTAAAAAATCCCCTGTCCAATTCCCATCAACTGGAAGTCTTATATTCATGCACAAGTGTTTTGATATTATTTTTACCTTTTTTCAATGAGTTTTATACATAAAAGTAAACCCCTTTATTTTTGAGAGAAAAAAAAATTAAAAAAGGAAAAAAAAAAATAAGGGAAACGGGGCCCAAAAGGGGGCTAAAACAGAGAAAATTTTTTTTAGTGCCGGTATCTGCCTTGTTTTTTCGGGGCCCCATTTTAAAATTTGGATTTTTTTAAATTTGTCGAAATTTGGGGAAAATTTTTCCATTTTCTGACCACTTTTTTGGGGTTGAGGGGGTTGGTAAATGGCGGTTTCTTGTACTCAATCGATAGAAGAAATGGAGTTCTAAAATAGCTATAATTTTGGAGCCTGAAACATTGGAATTTTTTAAAAAAATGGTTGGGGCGGTGAAATCCCATTTTCAGTGTCATAGATACTAAAAATTTTACGGCATAATTCCATTAGTTTTCATTAAACCCAAATTTTTGGGTTAGGGTGGAAAAAAAATTTTTACCATTTCTTATAATTTTTTTTTTTTCCCAAAAAATTTTTGACCCCGGAACCCCCCTTTTTAAAGGGGCCTTTTGACCCCAAAGGGGGTTAAAAACCCCAAAAAATGATATAAAAAACTAGAATGAATAAAACATTTTCTAATCCAAGGGGCCCCATTAACAACACAAGAAAAGATCACCCCTTTTAAATACCCCGGGGGCCATATCAACCTATGTAAAAAAATTTATGCACATAAAGGCCCCCAATCTGGAATTCTTTTCCCGTATATATTAAGATAAAAATTTTTTTGAAAAAAAATTTAAGACCTTTCAAAAACCCCCCCCCTCACCCAAACCAAATATACATCTGTAAAAAAAATTCAAAAATGCTCAAAAATTTTTTTTCCCATAATACAATTTCAATTTTTTTTAATATGTTTATATTATGTTACCCCTTTTTCACCCAAAAAAAAATCCTCATACTATAAACTACTTTCAAAAAAACTCAATGTTTTTTTTTCCTTAAAATAATCTCAATTTTTATTCCATTTTCCCCTAAAAAATTTACAATTTAATATCATATTTAAAAATTTAACATTATAATATCATCATAATTAAAATTTTTAAAACAAATTTATAACTAGAATAAACTCATCAATTTCCAAAATTTTTTTACATAGTCTATAAGTCATTAGATTGTTTCCCCCAATGCCATGGCATGTCAGTGGCCCCTTGCACCCCTTAGTTTATAATTTTTCCCACCAATATCTATGTAAAAAAACAATGGGGAAAAAAAATTGACTTTACTTTTTTGTGTTTTTGTTTATAAGGGCCACTGACCATGGGGCCCGGGGGGTGTCGGTTTCAAAAAAAAACCACTATCACAAATTATAATTTATAAAAAAATATTTACACTTTAATTTATAAATAAAAATATTTACTTTAATTTATAAAAAAGGGAAAAATTCACATTTTATAAATAAGAAATTTACACTTACTGGGGGATGGTGGAAAAAGGGTGGCACTCTTGTCCTTCCCCCCAATCTCAAACAATTTAGAAGTTTAATTTTTTTTGTCGTCATTTTCCCCGAAACCCTTTTAAATTATTAAAAATGTTTATTCAGGTATACACAAACCCCGTTAACCCCAGATTATCATAATGGCAGCATATGTAGAAAACCAGGATAACCCAAAAAAAACAGACACAGTGACTTATTTCCATTGCTCATGTTAATGTTTTACTTTATCACTGGCTGGTGCTATGGGGATTCCCCCCTTTAAGCTTCTTTTTGGCCCATGGTGACTTATTTAATGACAATCATAAACCAAATAAACACAATAAATTTATTGTGAAAAATTTGAAAGAAGCTGGGTATTTTCCTCCCGTAAAAAATGTTTTACTGGGGGCCCCTTTTGGAAAGGGGGGGCAGGGGAGGTCTGGAAGGTTTCTACAGGGAAAATTTGGGGGAAAAACAATCCTTAAAGAAAAAAAGGGCCGGGGAAAATCGGGAGGGGTCCCCCAACTTTGGGGCCCCCCATTCGCGAACCCCCCCGGGGCCAAAAAATTCCCCCCCACTAAATCAAAATTTAATTTCCCCACCCAGGGGCCCCACTACCATCCCTCCGACCCGGGGAACCGGCTCATCCCACTCACTCACTGAGTGTTTTGTTTTTCATTATTTGTTATTAAACTACAGTATAAAATGTAGTACTATATAGTACAATATTTTACTATGTTTTCATGCGTTTTAATTTTTTTGGGGTTAATAGGTTAAGGAAGGTAAGTAATGAATGTACTAAAAAAGGTTATCCATTTTTTTACTTTTTTTTCCAAAAAATTATATCAGAAACATGATAAATACCCTAGAACTGTAATAAAGATGCTGAAATGAATAATATATTATTTATTATTATTATTTCCTACAATATATTTAGAGAAATAATTTTAAAGTTATTTTATTATTAAAATTTTTTCTTACAA
>WNWK01044459.1:0-15086 GCA_009830355.1 Cherax destructor | reverse complement strand
CGGAATGTGGTCTAGTAATGAGATACTAGTCTCGGAAATTCTTGTAGGTTTGATATTGTTGGTAGTAACAGCGGTTCTGGAGTCTGGAGAATTCCAGGGGTCAAGCATGCACGGCCCAGTCTGTGACCAGGCCTCCTGTTGGACCAGAGCCTGATCAACAGGCTGTTACTGCTGGCGGCACGCAGTCAACGTACGAACCACAGCCCAGCTGATCAGGTACCGACTTGAGGTGCCTGTCCAGTGCCTGAGACAGCCAGGGCTTGTTGGTAATCCCTGATGACACACTGAGGCAGTTGAACAATCTTGGGCCCCTCACACTTATTGTGTTGTCCCTCAACGTGCTAGTGGCACCGGTATATTCATTGGGGGATGTTGCATCGCCTGCGAGTCTTTTTTGCTTTCGTGCGGAGTGATTTTTGTGTGCAAGTTTGGTACTAAGCCCTCGAATTTTCCATGTGTATATAATAATGTATCTCTCATATAGTTCTAGAGCTGGAGTTTAGGAACTTCAAGCGTTCCCAGTAGTTGAGAGTGGTTTATACTTATCGTGCGGTGAAGGTTCTCTGCATTTTCAAGGTCAGCAATTTCACTGCCTTGAAAGGTGCAGTTGAGTATTTAACAATATTCCAGCCTAGATAGAACAAACGATCTGTAATGTGTCAACATGGGCTTGGCATCCCTGATTTTGAAGAGTTCTCATTATCCATCCTGTCATTTTTCGAGCAGGTGCAATTGCTACATTGTTATGATTCCTTGAAGGTGAGATCCTCTGACATGATCACTCCCAGGTCCTTTGACATTAGTTTTCGCTCTATTGTGGTTGGAATTGGTTGTACTCCGATGAGATTTTAATTTCTTCACGTTTTCCGTATCTGGTAATTGAAATTTCTCATCATTGACTTCATATTGTTTTCTGCAGCCCATTTATGGAATTTGGTTTATGTGCTTGGGTCTGCAGTGTCTTCAACGGTGGACACTGTCATGGCCACAGACCAGGTGTCATCTGCAAGGAAGACACCTTTTTGTGGCTTATATCCTGTCAATGTCTGATATGAGGATGAGGAATAGGATGGGAGCAAGTACATGCCTTGTGGAACAGAGCTTTTTCACAGTAGCTGCCTCAGAATTCTGTGAATTCTGTTACTTGTGTGGGTCCTGGTCATGTAGGAATTTATATTGAAATCTCCTGTGAGCAGCAAATGGTCTTTGTTCATGTGTGCATCAATTGTAGTGGTTGTAGGTTATTGAAAAGCTGGTAACATTAACAATGTACTCTCCAAGGCTGCTCCATAACAAAAACAACAATAACAAGACAATTATAAATGACTGAACCAAACAAACGGTATTCAATCCTCTACTGCTCCCCAACCCCTTGCATTCCTCCTTTCTAAGTCCATTATATCATCCAACTTATAAATCCAACCTATCTGGAGGAGTTTGACTTAACTCTGCTGGAACGCCGGAGGGTGGAGGGTTTGCGCTGTCTGGTGCCTCCTCTTCTCTCACCCGGCTGGTTCCCTTAGCAAACCTCCCAGGTTCTATATCTCTCTTAACCTGCTCTTTAGTTTATTACCATTATTATCTGTTGTATGATTCTCATCCACTCCTTACTAACTGGGCTGCTGTTGGAATCAGTGGTTGCTCTCACTCTAAACCTTGGCATGAGCTGATCTATATGCCTTTTCCATATCATGTTACCAAGAACCTCTAATTAACACTTTGTAATTTCCTAACCCTAATACCTCCACAATTTTCCTTCTGCCAAGGGTCACCTTTCCAAAATTCCTTGCATACAGCATCATCTGACAGCAAATGCTTCACACCACTCCTTGAAAGTCACCAGCAGGCATGTTGAACAATGAATTGTCCTCTTTAACATGACATTTGACAGCCGATACAGGGACTTTGAAGGGTCCTGAAACATCATTTCTGCTGGTGTAAGGGGGTTGGGGTGTAGGAAGGATTGAATACCCTGTTTGTTTGGTTCAGTCATTTATAATTGTTTTGTTATTGTTGTTGTTGTTATGGGCGGCCTTGGAAGTACATGGTTATTGTTACTCAGCTTTTCAATAACCTACAACCACTACAGTGGCGACGAGGATGGGATCATCAGAGCCAAGGATAGTGAGCCAATGTGACAGAAGTAGTAGGGATATTGCCAGCCGAGGACATTGCAGCAGAACGGTGATACAGCAGCAGCAAGTGGCAGCATGGCATCGCAAGGAAGGTTGGAACCTTTTCGACCCACGTAAGATTTCTTTGGAGCTCTGGCTAAGCATTTGGAAGCCAATTTCGCTCACTTAGGAATTAGGCAAGATAACAAGAGGAATTTCTTGCTAGTGTCCCTGGGATCAGAAACTTTACAGTGTTTTAGGTAATGTGTGCGCCAGTTTACCACACGAAGCGTTACGACGACTTGGTCGTGGCATGAAAAGTTATTATGCAGTGAAACAATATACCGCAGTTTGTTGGCTTTTCAGCAGAGGAAGAAACGACAGGGTGAGTCCTTGCATGAATTATATACAGATTTAAAAGCGTTGGCTGTGAACTGTACCTTTGGGGGGACAATTTGACCCCAGAGTGAGGACAGTTGTTATGGCGGTGGTGGATGAAGTATATTTTCTTACCCTAGTTGCAGAAAATTTGGTTTGCAAAGTGTCATGAATCTGCAAAACTATTTGACAAACTTTTGAACATGGAACAGGCATTTGTTACAGATCCAGAACTCTGCTCCCTGCAGTACAAGTGATTAATACTTGTGAAATGTAAACATTGTGGAGTTTCCAGCACATTAGTAGTAGTACTTGTGAGTTTAAAGTCTTTTCTGTAATAAGTGTCATAAGAAAGGCCACTTGAGAAGAGTGTGTAGTGAAAGGAAATTTTCAAAAAGGTGTCTCTAAGGCTGTATCAAAATCGAGTATTGAAAAAAACAGGACAGCAGGACACAGCAGTCACCGGAATGTCCTAGAACAAAGTCAATTAGTGCTGGATAGCGGTGATAGTTCGGCAGATGAGGAGACAGTTTGATATCTTATTATGCACCCCATACCCATCCTGTGGGTGATCAAGTACAGAGGAGTACATAATGGGTCAGGGACTGGACCAAAGTTATGATAGCTGAGCAAGTTACAAAGGTAATGAACTAACAAGCTACAAGGTAATGAACTCACAAGTTACAAGGTAATGAAACATGTAAGTAAATTTACTTACGTTTATGCATGGTTACAATCATGAACAAATTATAACGCAATGAACACTTCACTGTCTACACCCAGTCACAACTGTAATGAGTTCTTGGTGCAAATTTTATTGTTGGGTCACACATACACACTTACATATACACATACACACACACACACATACACACACATATATACATACACACACACTTACACACAACAGGCCCAGCCTTCAATCGACATGTGCACAGGACAAAAAAGGCAATCAACACGCACACACACACACACACACACACACACACACACACACACACACACACACACACACATACACACACGTAGCAATGCTTTATTTGAGGAGCAAAAGTCAGGGTATTTTTCAGAATGGTCTGTAAAATACCACTGTGGATAAGCTCTTTGACGTATCTTGAACATTTCTGAGTGAGTTGTCTCTGAATTCATTAATTTTGTCGCACTCCAGTACATAATGACGCAGGGTGTGACAATATCAACTGACAAAGTTTACATTTTGTTTGAACCATCTGGTGGTTGTGATTTAACCTGCAAGATGCCTTAACCCAGCCGGAGGCGAGGCGGTGAAGTGACATCCAAGAGTCTGCTTTATTTTGTTGGATGCACCATGGGCATGGCTCCTCCTGCATGATGAGAATGATGATAGATGGACGGCTGGTGTCAATCTCCCTGGAATGTAAGTCAATAAAATTCAGTTCTAGTTCTTTTCGTATTATTGTTCTCAAACTGCTAACTGACAAGCCAAGATTGTAATCTACCTCCTCTTTGAAAGCATAAACTTGTATTTATCAGTTCTATCATGCATCTGAATTCAATGTGAGATGGAATCCACAGCATGTGCACTCTGACTCTACTATCCACAATCCTTTACCATACCTGTGTCTAGCTGGATGAGGGTGTGCAATCTGACCGGTTCTGTTACCCTTAATTCTATTTATGTCCCTCCATGCTCGGCTAAGTGGGGTGTGAGCATTGAGACCATTGACAAATTTTTCCCAGTCAGTTTGCCGCAGCTCTGTCATATGCCTCTTGCAGCAGCAAGGGCAGTTTGAAAGAGCCTCAGCATTCCAGGGTACGATGTTTTCTATAGGCTAGGCCTATTCTGCGAGCAGTACGTTTCAGTGTTCGAAGTTTAAGATCATTGTAATAAGTATGGTTATTATAGGAGGTATGATTGTTATGGAAGTTGGTTGGGTTAACAGTTCCAGGAGGTTTTTGAGGCGGCTCTAAGTAGTTCTGAATACTGCTCACAAGGTCATTGTTAAAGGTCTCAACAGAGGAACACACATAGGAATTATACCAGTCAGTCACATGTGCAACAAAGTCCTCATGTTGATCAGGGGAACATTAAAACGTTTCCGTTTGAATATTTCACCAGGAAGGATAGTATTACCTATATCTAGTGAGGTTAGCCTTGGGAAATGGTCTGATGATATATCTGATACAATGGTAGACTCACAGCTGGCAGAAGTAATGTTGAAGCCAAGACACAGATCAAGGATGCCTCCATAGATATGTGTGGGTTCAAGGTCACCTACAATTTGCACATTATCATGACTGTTTAACAGTGACAGCAGTTGGTTACCATTACGATTACCAAACTGTGAGCTTCCAATGCTTTTGTGTCTTGCATTATAATCTCCAATTATAAGAGTAGGCTCAGACTGAGCACAAGTTGGGAGCTCCAAGTAATTGAACTTATCAGCAGGAGCATACAAATTAAATATGTTGAGAGCAGAGTTCCCAATATAAATCCTAACACCATGGTATTGCAGTCCCTCTGTTTTCTTATGTGTGAGAAGTTGATGGGGAAGTGATTTTTAATATATAGAACACAAGAGTTAGTAGATTTGAGATTATATGCAACAAATGATGGCAATTTAGGGGCTGGGATTTTCAGGGACTCTGCACTCTTGTAGACACACAATATCAATGGGTTCGGTGGTTACTTTATGATGAAGGTCAGGAAGTCTTTTCTAAGTGATGCAATATTCCAGCTAAAAATATTAAGTTTATGCGAGGACTGATCCATTATAGAAGTCCTGGAATCTGGCTTAGTTTCTCAGCACAATGAAAAAATTGTTCATATAAAGAGCAGACCTCATCAATGTCAGCAGTGTTACCCTGGTCCATGAGTTTTCTAAGTGCACTACAGTTGTGAGGCCTCGTGGCAGTCTTTGTTTGCACAGAGCACGACGCTGTTCATGTGAGGTGTCACAAGTGTTTTATGTAGTGAAATCCAATAATAGTAACTTGTGTGGGAAAGACCTCATGAAAAAGGTAGGATTTACCTTGTTGGATTGGATGAATCTACCAAAATTAACAAACTAGACAGTGCTGAAGAAATGTTAGATAATTTTAGGGTAGATTCTAGTAAACCTATCTCCAGCATCGTGGCACAAATTCATGTGAAAAGTGATGCTGTCCCTAAGTTTGTGAAAGCAAGGCCAGTACCATTTTTTCACAAAGAGATGATTGAGGAAGAATTAGAAAAACTAGTGCAGAAAGGCATTATTGAGCCTATATCGCATAGTGAATGGTCTGTACCTATTGTGCCAGTACTGAAGGCTGACTGTAAGTCTATGAGAATTTGTGGGGATTTTAAATATGTAAATGAGCAAATTCATTTTGAAAGATATCCTTTACCCAGGATTGAGGAATTATTGTCTGTATTAGGTAAAGGTAAAATATTTACAAAATTTGATTTAAAGGATGCTTATTTACAGATACCTGTAGATGAGAGGAGCCAACAACTGTTAGTAATTAATACCCACAGGGGCCTTTTTAAATATAAGAGATTACCCTTTGGAATTTCCTCATCTCCTGGTATTTTCCAGAAATTTATTTCCCAATTGTTTGTTAAACTGGATGGGTAGCATCCTATTTAGATGATATCATAATATGTGGTGCCACAGAAGCTGAGCATGATGTTAGACTCTGGCAGGTGTTGAGTATTTTACAGAAGCATAATGTAGTACTAAATAAGAATAAGTCAGTGTTGAAAACCAGATCTATTGAATATCTGGGGTATGAAATTTCAGGGGAAGGTATTAAACCTTCTTCTCGGAAGGTGGAGGCTCTTGTGAATTTACCTTCACCTACGTCTGTAGGGGAAGTTCAGTCCTTTATGGGGATGGTGACATATTATTGTAAGTTTATTAAGAACTTTTCTTTAATTTTGGCCCCACTGTATGATTTGTTAAAAAGGGGGCTACATTTGAGTGGTCTACAGTGGAAGAGGAAGCTGTTCAAAGGATTAAAAAACAATTAGTGTGTTCAGCTTTGTTGACTAATTTTACGGGAGTACATCCATTAATAATTGAGGTTCATGCTTCTTCTGTGGGTGTTGGATTAGATAGATTAGATTTTGCCACCGAAGTGGCTAGTTTATTGTGCACCCCATATCCATCCTGTGGACGGTAGCGCAAGAGCATATGGATACACAAAAGGCCTAGGCACTAGGCCCCAAAGGGGTTAACAATTGTACATTTGGGTTTATATCTACATTTCAATTATCTGTTACAAGCAGGTATCTTATTTCATGAATAAGATATCTTGACATGTCACATAGGTTATTATATTGTCTATCTCTATATTCCTCAATAAGTGCACAATTAAGCACATAGTGTTCACGACAGTGACCATATGCCTGATCACATAATTTGCATTTAGTTTGATCATCATCTGTCTCCCAAACTGTCAGAAGTACCTGTAGCCAAGCCTAAGCCTGGCCACTACAACATCAGTCTGTTCACATTGCAAGTTGCTCCACAAACATGCCCATCTGTGCTCGCATTATCATGAGCACAGATAGGCACGTTCATGGAAATTAATTTGGATTTATATCTACAGTTCGCTTATCTGTTACAAGCAAATTTAGGAAATTTGCTTAGAATAAGTGGTATCCTACCTTCACTAATAAGATATCTTGACATGTCACATAGGTTATTATACTGTCTATCTCTATATTCCTCAATAAGTGGACAATTCAGCACATAGTGTTCAAGACAACCATATGCCTGATCACATAATTTGCATTTAGTTTGATCATCATCTGTGTATCTCCCAAACTGCCAGAAGTACTTGTAGCCAAGCCGAAGCCTGGCCACTACAACATCAGTCAGTCTGTTCACATTGCAAGTTGCTCCATAAACATACTTATCTACATTCATGTTATCATAGTGGGTTATAGATCTACTCAGGCTTCTAACTGCATTCCTATAGCTATCATTTTCATTATTTATTTCTCTCTAATATTATTCCTAATGCTAGACACAGATATACCAAAGTTATATTCTACATTCTCCTTATGGGTGCTCTTCTTGGCTAACATATCAACTTTATCATGAAGGAGTAATCCAATGTGTGACGGAATCCATAGCAAATGTACTTAATTCCTTTGTCCCGGATTTTTGAGTATCTATACCTGGCTTCTCCAATGAGCATGCTGTTAGAGTCATTATAGGAGTCAAGAGCCTTCAATGATGACATAGAATCAGTAATAATGATAGAGTCAAGCTCAGTGTCATAAGTTAGCTTTAGTGCCATAAGGATTGCAAACAATTCAGTTTGCAGTGTAGACGCCCAGTTGTTAATTCTTATGCCTAGTTCAAAAAAATTATTATTGTTCTTAACTAGGGAGGTGGGTGTTGGATGTGTGTTAATCCAGGTAGTAAATGGCCAAGAAAAACCTGTGTATTTTGCTAGTAAGAAACTTTCTCCAACAGAACAGCATTATTCTCAACTTGATAAAGAAGGTCTAGCTTTGGTGTATGCTGTTAAGAAATTCAGATATTTTTTGCTAGGGAGAAAGTTTGTTGCTCGCACAGATCATAAACCATTGCTAGGGTTGTTTGGAAAAGGAAAACATATTCCAGTAAATGCAAATGCCAGAATTCAGCGTTGGGCTCTGTTATTAGCTCAGTATGATTATGAGTTGTCATTCAAGGCTGGCAAGGAAAATGTTATTGCAGATGCATTTAGTAGATTATCTATTGAAGATCACAGCTTAGAGTCAGGTACACCTTCAGAATATATAAGATTAGTCGAGTCCATCGATTTCCATTTATCATTTGACAAAATCAAAGAGGAAACTGGGATAGATGCTGTATTATCCCAAGTAGTAAATAATGTTAAATATGGTTGGGGTAAAAATAATGTATTTTTATCTGACTATAATTCAGTCAAATCAGATCTGACTGTTCATGATGATGTATTATTGTATAGGAACAGAGTGGTAGTGCCAGTAAAGTTGAGATGTAAGGTATTGGAGCATCTGCATATAGGTCATAATGGTATCAATGCTATGAAAGCAGAAGCTAGGCAGTGGGTCTGGTGGCCAAAGATGGACCAAGATATTGCATAAGTGACAAAGAGTTGTCCCATTTGTTTTCAGAATTTTAAGCCAATTTCATCTCCTGTCCTATCTTGGCCCAGCACTGGGAAACCATGGTCTAGAATGCATATAGACTATGTAGGTCCAGTTGAGGGCAAATATTTTTTGGTAATTGTGGATTCTTTTTCAAAATTCTTAGATGTGCAAGTCACTAGTTCTATGACATCCACAGTGACTACTGAGTTACTGAGGAAATCCTTTTGTAATTTTGGGTTACCAGACATAGTTGTGTCAGATAATGCTGCTTACTTTGTATCCCAAGAACTGGAAGCTTTTTTAGTAAGAATAGTATTGAACATATTACTCCAGCCCCATACCATCCATCATCAAATGGTCTGGCAGAGAGAGCGGTACGGACATTGAAGGAATATATCAGTGGTGCCATAGTATACAAAGTTCATAGATGTTAAGTGAAAACAAAGGCGGAAGTGTAGGCCTAACGAGTTTCGTGTTTGAAATCAGTTGCCAGCGGCCGCCGGGTTCTTACCACGCAAGTCCGTGTATTGATAATTTTAAACTGTTAGTATACCTGACCAAAATCTAGTGATTACATTGATATAAAAATTTATGAAATACGAAAAGGGGCACAATCCTGAGGAAATACGTAATTTGTCCAGCTGAAAAATACGATAAACAGTGTCGAGTTGTGAGTTGTCAGTGAACGATTTCACTAACATAAGTCTGTATATCTTCCAATCATCATAGGAAAAACCAGCAGTGTTGTGGTGTAGGAAAACAAAAACAAAATCTAAACCCAGTAGAGTGAACCATAAGTGCACGGAAACCCAGGTGTTAAAGCGGGGTGAGGTTTTACCAGGGTGCAAGAAGTAAACAGGGTGCCAGAGGTAAACCAGGGTGCCAGAGGTATGGCTGCCGTACAGTAGGAGCTGCCAGAAGGACCGGTTTTTATCTCCAACACCTAAGTTATACTTTTGTACCATACCGATCATTATTATTACTCTGTTTAATCATCTTCCAGTGATCTGTCTCGTGTAACCCAGACAATCCCTACAGGATTCATTAAATAAGTGACACTGGATCTCGTCAGATCCAAGAAATAAGGGAATCATTGACTGGGTTCAAAACTGGTATCCGAGTCCGGATTCAATAAGCGGACGGAGTTTTAGGGGACCTTATCAAACACCCAAACAATAACAGTAAGAATAACTTTTACGAGGTAAGATTGTCCAACACTTACACATGCAAATAAAATAGATACGATGCAAATAGACAGATCACCACTTCAGGGAACCTATTAGTAGAATATACAGTAAAGCAACCAACAAAAATCAATCATGAAACCCTGTGTAATATGCAACCAAACAAGCAAACGTTCCTCTGCATGGATTACATGCATCTTTTGTGGTAAATGCTGCCACGCCCCTTGTGTAGGCATTCAAGACTCTACCACCCGAGATATTAAACAAGGGAAGTGTTTTTGGGTATGTCCAAATGAGACCGAACTGTGGAATAAAACCACATCGATATTAAAAGATGAAAACACCAAATCGGACTTCATAAAAAACATGACAGCTTTCTATAACAGTTGGGACAGTAAAAAATCAGGGCCAGATGATGCTACCGCCCTGGTACAGATGTTGAAATGATACCCAATATATTTAAGAATGGAGAAATAAATGATGGTGACCTGAAGAGGGACAGTAGCTCTAGTGAAATAAATGATGGGAAACAGGTGTAGACAAGGACACACACAAAACAGTGGTACAAACTAGCAATACCACGGTAGATAGTAAACAAGGGGATGCCCAGGGAAATACTGAAGATAAATTACCGGAAACAGTTGAAGGCTCCATTGTTAGCAATAGTAACGAAGACAGACATGAGACAGGAACACACCCACCAATGGGGAACACATTCACAAAAAACCAGGACAAACGGAAACCAGGCCTATGTGAATATTATGCACTTGGTATCTGCAGGCATGGAAAATCTGGGAAATCAGATGGGACATGCAATTATGATCACCCCAGAAAATGCCGTTCCCATATGAAAACAGGCAAATGCAGCCTCCCGTCCTGTAGGTTTTTCCACCCTGAAATGTGCCACACATCAATTCAGGAAAGACAGTGCTATAACTTATATTTCCAGGCATACCACCTAAAGGGTACGAGGCGACACAGAACATCCAGACCATGGCAAAATCAGGGTAGCCACAGCCACTCCGGAGAGAGAGGTTTTTTAGTGCCAGGAAGGAAAAAAAGCTGGCAGGAAATGACAGAAATTGTACACCAACTGCAATCATTTCTGGAGTGGAATCACAGTCAGTGGCCTCCACTCCATTACAATGGATATTAGAGCCAGGAAAAAGACCCCCCATACAACCAATACCACCAATCCAACTACATTCATCTTTATAGAAACTTGTTTGGACTGCCCCCTTGTAAGTTGCACTCTGGGCAAGCACTGTTGACACCGACACTCTGAGACACTTCTCTCAGACTTACAAGTGGCTATGGTACAAATTTCTATCTAATTGCAGTAAGGGGAATCCCACACAGCCTACACAATACTGGAAGGGGGTCTACTTACAGATCTGTCTGTGACTCGATCAGATCTGTCTGTGACTCGATAAAGCCACTGCGTGGGCGAAACGTTGTCAATAAAGGATCACATTATACTGCCTAGTATGGGCCAACAGGCCTGCTGCAGTGTTCCTCCTTTCTTATGTTCTTATGTTCTTATTATACTGCTTATGTGTTTATTTTTCCATTTCAGCAATGCCTAAGCGTAAGAAATAAAGCAAATAGATTACTGGGATTTATATCAAGAAGTGTAAGCAACAGAAGTCCAGCGGTTATATTACAGCTTTATACATCATTAGTAAGGCCTCACCTAGATTATGCAGCTCAGTTCTGGTCTCCATTTTACAGAATGGATATAAATTCGTTAGAAAACATTCAGCGACGAATGACAAAGTTAATTCATAGCATTAGAAATCTTCCGTATGAAGAAAGATTGAAGACCCTTAAATTACATTCACTTGTAAGACGAAGAATGAGGGGAGACATGATCGAGGTATATAAGTGGAAGATGGGTAATAATAAGGGGGATATAAATAAGGTCTTGAGGATATCTCTCCAAGAGAGAACCCGCAATAATGGATTCAAATTGGATAAGTTTAGATTTAGAAAGGATATAGGAAAATATTGGTTTGGAAATAGGGTAGTTGATGAGTGGAACAGTCTGCCTAGTAGGGTCATTGAAGCTAGGACCTTGGGTAGTTTCAAATTTAGGTTGGATAAATACATGAGTGAGAGGGGTTGGATTTGAGTGGGACTCGCACTTGAGTTAATAGAATCTTCAAAGCTTATTTCTTGGGTAGAATTGAAAATTAGGTTGGGCAATTATTCTGTTAGTGGGATGGATTGTGAAGGACCTGCCTAGTATGGGCCAACAGGCCTGCTGCAGTGTTCCTCCTTTCTTATGTTCTTATGTAATTAAAAGGGTGGCTATGTGTCCTGGTCTTCCTTATATATAACCCCTCCTAACACCATGTGCAGTGGAGAAACTTTGTCTGCAAAGGATGGTGTAATTACTGTCCTGCCTGCACCTCAGAGTTCCCTGGTTCCTTGGGTATCCCTTGAGCAATATATACAGTAAGTAACACTAGCTTCCAGACTTGAACTTAAGAGACGACGCTGGTACATACCAACACAAAGTCGCCCGTCCGCCTAAGACCCACAGATAACTCACTAACGTTTCCCCAGAAAACTGGCCAGATACCGAGAGAAAGAAAGCCTAGTCTTACTGTAATGGGTCTGGATGGAGGCAGATGTCCACAGTACTTCGAGATCTCCTCCGTGGCCCCAGGACAGATGTTGGGTCATGTGGGATGCTGTTGTATCACAGCACATCTCCGTGTGGAGTCTGGTCTGGTAAGAACATAGGTCACGATTTTGACCGCCACACTGCCTAGATTCAAGTGTGGGCTGCCAGTTGTCTCTAGCTAACATAACCTAATGCTTGCCTATTCAGGCCTATAACTACCTATATTAGGGTGCTAGAGCTACAGTATTAATATCTAACGTTGCCTTAATAATCCTACTATTAGTTTCGAACCGTACAAACTTGCCTAGGTGTGCCTAGGTGGATAAATCTATCAATTAAAATGTACATAATAGTTACCTCCATTGGCTCAAATGTGCGTATGTTTTGTTGGGTGTGTGGGTTTATAAACTCCGAGGGCCGATCCACGGTATGTTTAAGGCTCCTAACGGCTCACTTACCCTGTGGAACTTTAGTGACTAAAAAGTTTCCACATCCTCCCGCCGACGAAGGTAACAGTTAGTCTATATCAATTTCACCTTCCGCAAGCCCTTACGGCGGGCCCTGGACACGAGTGCTGTCCGGCCACTCTTGTCGAGCAGACTCTGGTTTAACTCCGACTGTCCAGTTTTCGCCGTGTGGATCGCTGGGGGTGTAAACTTATGGGTTCCGGTGATCTTAACACCCTTCCCTTTAACTTTAATGTCTTTCACATGTCTAGCCTTGTCTGAGCAGCTTCGTACTTTCCCACCCAGTGGCCCATATACCCTGGTAGCAATTCTTCCCACTGATACGAGGTTCCCTGGGTTTAATGACAATCTCTCCCTCTTTAGGAACCCCATAAAGCGTCTCCCCAAGGTGGCTAAGTGTTCGTCACTTCCTACTTGGTTTGGCTTACCTGGCGGTTCGTCGTGTACACTAACATTCATTATCACTACTCCCCCAGCTATCGTGGTGTCAGCTTCTCCCCTCCCTGGCGTTGCAGGGAATTCATTAGGAATTCTGCCACCGATGATATATCCTGCTGGGGATCTGTATAAACCAATTCCTTCCTTAACAGTCCGTCGTGTAGACAGGAAGTCATCTAGATAGTTGGCTCCCACCAGGATACCTACATTTCTGACTGTGTCAGTGGTAATGTCCTGGTCTGCCAGCTTCACACCAAGGTCTTTCAATCGCTTGGTTGCTGCTGCAAGACCTCTGGTCGTAATAGCCGCAGGTAATGTATTTACTACCAAAGCTGTAATATTTCTGCGATGTCCTCCCAATTTAACAGTGACATCCACAACATCATAAGACTTGGGTGGGCCCTGACTTATAGCACCTCCCAATGTCGCATTAACTTTGTCGGTGGCCTTCAACTTTAACCTAGCCACCAACTTCTCTGTTATCATGGACACTTGTGCCCCTGAGTCGAAGAATAATCGAGTTATTCGGTTCTGTTCCCGCTCACAACCCCTGCCATGACTGTAGATAGGGCAGCAGCTCTGTGCTTCTCACTCAGATTAGAGACTTTGCCCACACTAATCACGCTGGCTACCACTTCAGGCTCGGGCTCGCCTTCTATCTCTACTGGAGAAACGTCCCTACTAGCCTGGGGTTCCCTTAAATTGTTGTGACATAGTGCAGTATGGTGCTTACCTTTCCGGCAATTATAGCACTCTGAAAGATGTGACTGGCAATCTTCTGCCTCATGTCTTCCACAACACCTTAAGCATAGCTGCAACTCCTTTAGTCTCTGCCGCCTACTGCTCAGTGTTGCATACCCGAGAGCAACTCGTGCTATGTGTTCACCTTCGCAGAACACGCATATTCTGGTATGAATGTCTCTGAGGGTCTGCTTAGAGGTCCTTGTCTTAGACACTTTTGCCATAGTACACCCCAACGTTAGTGTTATGAGCTTTAAATTGATCTCCCGGGTTTTCGGAGCGGTCAAACGATTTCACCCTGGCGGGTGGTCTCTCTCTGACCTATATTCAGGTGCATCACGATATCGCCCAACCGCTCAACAATCTGTTGTACTGTGAACCGGTTAGTCCTATACTTCAAAAAGTAACTCATGTACTGTAGTGCTAGCTAGTTTCCTCTGAATCGTCTGACTGACCATCCATTCTGCGTTACCCCAATCATATAGATCTTTGAGACTATTTGTCAAACTCAAACTTCGATTTGGAACTTCTCTAAGCTCTGACGGTCATGACGGCAAACCTCGAGATCGGACAATCGATAAAATATAGCTATCATTATCTCCTCTGTGTTGCCATATACATTCTTTAGTTGATCCTTGGCATGTTGATAATTAATATCCGTGGTTTGGTAATGCCGGATCAAGTCCAGGGCTTTACCCTTGAGTTGTGAACGTAAATACTGTAATTTGGTGGCATCTGACAAATCATCCCTGTCATCTATTTGTGATTTAAACTGATCCCAGAAAGCAATGTACTCCTGCGGTTCCATCAAACATTGGTAAATTCAATGTAGGCAATCTGGGTAACACTCTAAAGGGACTGTGGTGGCCTGCGTGCCTTGTACTATTATTTGTTGCCCCTGCTGCATCAGCCTTCAATGTTTTCATTAGCCTTTTGCAGAGTTTCATCCCGCTTTACATTGAGCCTCATGCTCGTCGTAGTCCTCCTGAATTTCCTGTACAATATCCTCTGATTCCTCTGCTGCAAGATCTCCTGCCTCACACT
>WNWK01044458.1:0-15086 GCA_009830355.1 Cherax destructor | reverse complement strand
TTTAATGGGTTTGTCGTTTGTTTGCTGGTGGGTATGGTTAAATAAGGGTTTTTGTATGGAGTTTCCAGTAATGTTGGTGAGTCAAGATGGTTGAGCTAGTTAAAAGTAAACATTTCTATAATATTTATCATCTTTTTAAGTGATTTAAAGATATGTAACATGGCTTTCTTGGGCTTTTATTGAAGGTATTTATATATGCATTATTTAAGAAGGTTTATATATTAATTTTGTTGGTTATAATGGATTTTGTGGTTTGTTTGTTGGTGATTAGTGTTAAATTAGGTAGGGTAAAGGTTTTCCAGTTATGTTGATGAGTCAAGATGGCTGCGGCTGTGATGGATCAGCTGGTGGATGATGTTGTTTGTGTGGGTGAAGTACTGAAGGATGACACCCCGGGGTCAGTGGAGAGGTCATGCTTGTCAACACTGACAGCTTCAGGAGTGTAACCATGAACTGGACACTACTACCACCACGGGGCGCCGCACCCGGCCACCCTCGCCTCCTCCCCTTCACCCATAACACAACAAATACAGGTATTTTACCACTTATTTAAGTGATGTTTGCTATTTTTTTTCAAGTGGTAAGCCAGTGGGGATGTCTCGGTCAGGTGAGCAAGAACTCCAGTGACTTAGCGTCTCCTGGTCATAAGGGAGGGACAGAGGTTCAGTACCCTAGAAGTAATTTTATTTACGTACTCTTACGGGTTTAGAGCTTGGTTATTATAATAATATTTGCATATACATCCATGTAAATTTTAATTCATTATTATACATATTAACATGTGTAAATTACCTTGAATAACCCTATAGGGTCGCTACTATTAAAATAATTTCACATGTATTTATCTTATACCCTTGTGGGTTTAGCACATAGTTTCGATTGAAATAATAATATTTTTATTTTGTATTGTGGGTTTACCATGTAGTTTCGATTGTAATAATATTTTATCTTTTTTAATTTGTAACCTTGTGGGTTTAGTGCTTAATTTTGTTTATTATAATAGTATGTAACATCTGGTTTACTTTAATTATTGTATAAGGTTGATAGAATTATCAACTGTGTCAGGTAAAAGACTCGTTTCGAACTACAATCGTTCCTCATTAATACGGCGCTTCACTTTAGAGCACTTCAGTAATAAGTTGCTTTTCAGTTTTATTTATTTTTATTATTTTCAATGCTTGCCTCGCTCTAAAGATGATTTTTCACAATTTTTTATTTTTTTACTTATTAGTTTTTGCTTTTGCATCTTTGTGTAGGCCTTGTGCTATTGTGCACTCAATAATTGATAGTGTAGACATGTTTTTAGGCTATTATATGCACTGGCAAGTGAAAAAAACATATTGCTGTAAAGTGATTTACTTTACAGCAATATTTGCTTTATAGCCATATTAACCAGGTATGACTATATAAAACGTTGCATTAATTGCACATGTCAGTTTTACCAAACACTTTAATTATTATACGAGAGTTGTGGTGATATAGAATTTTAATGTAGAGTGCAAACAATTTAATTTAGATGGCAAACAATTGTTTGCACTCTAGATTTAAGTTTACAATGTCTTCAGTGAAGAGGCAGAGCCAGGAGCTATGACTAAACCCCCTGCAACCACATATGATAATTGGGAAGCATTGATAATGGGTTGAGTGAATATATTTGTTATTGGGTTTGGGTTTGAGAAGGACTTGCCTAGTATGGGCCAGTAGGCCTTCTGCAGTGCTCCTCCTTGCTTACATTCTTAAAACTGACAGATTTTAGGAGTAAGAGAAAATTGGATAAATAACACAGAAATTGAGAGATTTTTTCACTACTAGCAACTTTTCTAAGTCATATTTAATAGCCTTTTTTTTTTTTGCTTGTCTATTAACCCTTCAGGGTCCAGAGGCCAAATTTCAATGTGTGCATGAGGGTCCAAGAAATTTTGAAAAAAAAAAAAAAAAAAAAAAAAAAATTAAAGATAATAATTTTGTGAAGGTAATGACATAAAAAAAATCCGATCAGTACTTACCGAGATATAGAGGCGTGAAGTTGACCCAAAATGACCGGGTGGCGGAACATCTGCGACTTCTGCAAAGTCGCATTTTTTATTTTACGTTTTCCGTACTTTTTTCTTTTCTTTTCTAAAAAATTTTTCTAGTAACATTTGGGGCCTGTGAGACCAATATTGTATATAATGTAACAAAAAGGCACAATACCATGACTGGAACAATACACACACAACCCGCACATAGAAGAGAGGAGCTTACGACGACGTTTCGGTCCGACTTGGACCATTTACAAAGACACACTAACACAAAGGACAGGTGGAAGGGGTTATATATAGGCCAGCAGACAGGGAGGCACAAGAAAGTGGTGGAGGAGTAATAGTGGAAGTAATAGTGGTAGTGAAAATAGTAGTAGTGGAGTCAGTCATATTCTAGGAAAGAGGAGCACTGAAATAAAGCTGGCAGCCCACTTTACTCCTCCACCACTTTCTTGTGCCCTCCCCTGTCTGCTGGCCATATATAACCCCTTCTACCTGTTCTTTGTGTTAGTGTGACTTTGTAAATGGTCCAAGTTGGACCGAAACGTCGTTGTAAGCTCCTCTCTTCTATGTGCGGGTTGTGTGTGTATTGTATATAATGTATATAGTATATACACTTGCTGTGTTGAACACAATAACTGCACAAAAGTTATTATTATAATATTGTTTATCAGTATTGTTTACAACAATAAACATGCACAAATGTTGTATATTACTGATGTTCTATTATATATTTACTTATGTACAGTCATGTTTCTAGAACTGCTGAAGTCTGTGGAAGTCCTTGAAACAAGGTATCATGCACAGCGGTATCTTACATTCCTCGCACATAACCAAGTGTCTTTGCGTCTCTGTTGCCATCGTTTTGTTTGTGCACAGACAACACATCTCTTCTGAGCCCATTTCTTCTTAGTTGCAGGAAGCTGTATTAGGAAGTGATCACCTTCCCGCCTCAATCGCTTGGGTATTTCCTGAGGAGTTCGAGGATGGTTTTGTATAGCAGGTGTTGATACCTGGTATGTACAGTGGACCCCCGGAAATCGGCCCTAATCCGTTCCAGGAGCTAGGCCTAAAATCGAACTGACCGATTTCTGAACCTTTATTTCCCATAAGAAATAATGTAAATACAGTGGTACCCCGACTTACGATGCTATCATTTTACGTTATTTTCGATAACCGATATTTATAACGTAAAAAATTTGATTGTGATTTACGATGTTTGCTTCGTGTAACGACATTCGTACTGGACGTGTCCGCTTGGCGCACAGCTGAGCGCACACTCCAGGGAGCGTCAGTTTGCTATTGTTTACAAGTGAGAGCGACCACCCACCCACACCCACGCATTCATACCAGTATATTGTCATTATTCCACTGTTTTTAGTGCTTGCAACTGCTAAATAAGCCACCATGGGCCCCAAGAAAGCTCCTAGTGCCAAGCCTGTGGTAAAGAATGTGCAGGGAGTGAAGCATTCATGCAGGGAGTGTAACATTTATGCAGGGAGTGTAGCAGGCATGCAGGGAGTGTAGCAGGCATGCAGGGAGTGTAGCAGGCATGCAGGGAGTGTAGCAGAGATGCAGGGAGTGTAGCAGGGATGCAGGGAGTGTAGCAGGGAGTGTAGCAGGCATGCAGGGAGTGTAGCAGGCATGCAGGGAGTGTAGCAGGCATGCAGGGAGTGTAGCAAAGATGCAGGGAGTGTAGCAGGGATGCAGGGAGTGTAGCAAGGATGCAGGGAGTGTAGCAAGGATGCAGGGAGTGTAGCAAGGATGCAGGGAGTGTAGCAAGGATGCAGGGAGTGTAGCAAGGATGCAGGGAGTGTAGCAAGGATGCAGGGAGTGTAGCAAGGATGCAGGGAGTGTAGCAAGGATGCAGGGAGTGTAGCAAGGATGCAGGGAGTGTAGCAGGCATGCAGGGAGTGTAGCATTCATGCAGGGAGTGTAGCATTCATGCAGGGAGTGTAGCATTCAAAGAAAAAGGCCAGTAACCCCAGAAAAGAACTTGGTACCTGCAGTGTTAATGGAAGGATTCCCCTTCCAAACACTAGCATACTACTCCACCTTCTCCCTTCCTCCACACATCAACAACTCTTCAATAAATGTAAGTGACATGTTATTGTACAATATTTACATGTGTATTTAGGTATTATTCATTAAATTCTGTATTATTTAATGTCAAAAAGTTCTAAAAAATATTTTATTTAACTACTTTTGGAAGTCTTGGACGGATTAAATTTATTTCCATTATTTCTTATGGGGAAAATTGATTCGTGTAACGATTGTTTCGCCTTAAAATATGCCCTCTCTGATGGATTAATATCGTAAGTCGGGGTACCACTGTACAATTAATCCGTTCCAGACACCCAAAAATATTCACAAAAAATTAATTTTGTGAAGATTAACTATAGTTTTACATATACAAAACAATTATAAATAGATATATAAAGTAATAAATTTATAATTAAACATTTAAAATAACATTTACAGTGGACCCCTGGATTACGTCATTTTTTCGTTCAAGAATGCTGTTCAAGTGCCATTACCGAACGAATTTATTCCCATAAAGAATAATGTAAATTAGATTAGTCCTTTTAGACCCCAAAAATACACTTACAAAAGCACTTACAAAAATAAACTTACATAAAAGGGTGAGTTTGGAGACTATCGTAAACCGGGGGTCCACTGTACTTACCTTTATTGAAGAGAGTTGCTGGCATCTGGAAGATAGGGAGGATGACAGGGGGAGGGGTTAGTGTTTAGAAGGGGGATCCCCCTCCATAAGGACTTCAGGTAACAAGTCCTTATCTTGGGGTTACTTCCCTTCTTTTTCTTTTAATGCCACTAGGACCAGCTTGAGAGTCACTAGACCCTTGTCTAGAAAAGTAACTGTCCAGAGTGCTCTGATTCTGGCGCCTCTTTAACATTTTCCTGAAGTGCAACATGGCTCTATCACTGAACTGGTTGCAGAGATGGCTTATTTCAGCTTGCTCGGGATGGTGTTTTTCAACAAATGTCTGCAACTTAGTCCACATAGAACACATTTCCTTAATCTCTGAAGAAGTTGCTACCTCACCCTGTCCATCCTCCTCCTCTGAATCATTTTCCTTAACCCTTTCGGGGTCGGTGCCGTACTAGTACGTTTTACGAGCAGGGGTTGGTGCCGTACTAGTACGCGTAAATTCTAGCGGCTTCAAATTAAGCGGGAAACAGCTGGTAGGCCTAGGGATGAGAGAATGGGTCTGCGTGGTCAGTGTGCGCAGTAGGAAAAAATCGGGCACCCAGTGGTGCATTGTGGGAACACCATTTCAGTACACCTTTCCACCATGCCTCGCAGCAAGAAACACCTTACTCCTCGGCGAATTGGGACACTTTTATTCATCAGTGACAGTTCTAACAGTGATGGGGGTGTTAGTGAAGGTGACTTTCAAGGTTTTGAGGCGGTTGTGACCGAAAATAGTGACCATAATACCGGTATAAGTGAGGAAAACCCCGACGACCCACAGCCGTCCACCTCTGGTGCTGTGGCGTCTTGTTCACGGCCAGTTGTACCAGAACGAAGGCGGAAACTCCTATTTTCTAATGTCCCAGACTCAGATGTGAGCAATGGTGATGATACTGATAGTGACTATGAACTCCAAGCCCTTCGAAATAGTTCCAGTAGGCGAGTGAAGAGGAATATTCACCAGTGAAGTGTCAGTATATACGACGGTATATGCGCTCTGGTAGTGTGCCATATGCTCTTCCAAGGGTTAGGAGTACATCTCGGAGTACATCCCGTGGGCGTACAACAGGAAGTGATAGTGAAAATGATGATGATAGCGTTGCAACTGGTATGAGAAATGTGCATGCAACTGGTAGTGGTGGTGGTGGTGTGGCGCGCAAGGCACCAGCAGTGGACCATGCAGGCACCCACGCCGCTGACTCAGCTCAGTTACAACAAAGGCAACCCTCACCCACCCACCAACCCCCACAACCACAACCTCCACTTCTACAACCCCACAACCACCTGTAAATATCCAGTACCCACCAGCAGACCGCACCTGGGATTGGCAGGAAGCTGACAATTTTATTCCCAATCCCCATCAGTTTGATGAAAGTCACAGTGGATTACGCCCATCTTGTCCACTTGGGAACAATGCCAGTGAACTGGAATGTTTCCAGTTATTCTTTGACGAACCCCTGATAGACATTATTATCAGAGAAAGCAACAGATACTTCGATTACACCATGGCAAACACGATTCTTTCACCAAAATCACGTCTACACCAGTGGAAGGAGACAACTGTGGCAGAGATGTATCTTTTCTTTGCCACAATAATGCTTATGCCGCATGTTTATAAACACCGTATCAAATCATATTGGTCAACAGACAGATTGATTGCAACACCAGCTTTCAGTGATATTATACCAGTGAATCGATTTGTGCTACTTCTACGCATGTTACATTTTTCGGACAAAACCAGGCCTGACAGATCCGACAGGTTATATAAGATTAGGAATGTGTTTCTGTATCTGAAAGAGAAGTTCAATATGTATTTTTATCCCTTCAGGAAGCTTGTTATTGACGAGTCACTGATTCTGTTCAAAGGTAGACTGTCGTTCAAGCAGTATATACCAAGCAAGAGGAAACGCTTTGGTATAAAGTTGTTTGTGCTTTGTGATTGCTACAGTGGTATTGTATTGGATATTATTGTGTACACTGGAAGTAATACATTGAAAGATACCAGGAAGTTACTGGGTATCTCTGGTGATGTGGTTAGAACAATGATGGAACCATATCTTGGTAAGGGGCATACATTATATACTGATAACTGGTACACAAGCCCCTCCCTCAGTGATTTTTGCGAGTGAACATGACAGATGTGTGCGGTACAGTGCGTGCAAATCGTAAGCATATGCCTAGGTTCAGTGCAGGCACTCGTAGAGGTGAGGTGCAGGCGTTTGCTGCCAATGATATCATGGCATTTCGGTGGCATGACAAACGAGATGTCACACTGTTGTCATCAATTCACCCTAATGAAATGGCAGACAGTGGCAGGGTGAATAGAGAGACTGATGAACCCATTCTAAAACCTGCAGCTGTGATGGATTACACTCTCAATATGCGCTTAGTGGACAAATGTGACATGCAGATTGGGTTTGCTGATTGTGTTAGAAAGAGTTATAAGTGGTACATAAAACTCTTTTTTCACATTCTGGACATTACCATGCTCAATGCTTATAATGTTTATAAGTTGAAGACCACAAACAAACCACCATATGGCGAATTTTGTTTGTCTGTTATCAGGCAAATAATCACCAAGTACCAAGAAACACCACCTGCAATAGAAAACCGCCACAAAATTACCAACAACTACCCTCTCGTCTGAGGCTTGGTGGTGAACACTTCCTAACAAAACTGCCTGCTACTGCTTGCAAGAAAAGGCTCAGAAGAGGTGTTATGTCTGTGCACATACAAAAGCGCCCACAGCAACGCAAAGACACTCGTTTTATGTGTGTGGAATGTGAAACACCATTGTGCATGGAACCATGTTTCAGAGACTTCCACAGGCTGCAGAACTTCTAGAAACATCTGCAGTGACTCAATATGTGTATATATATGATTGAACAATAGTTATAAACATAATTGTACATTGTACATTGTTGTAAATATGTTTTGTAAACAAACTAGTGATAACAAACTTTGTGGCATTATTTTATAAGAAATAGCGAGTGAATATTTGAAAAACAGCACTTATATTGGTCTCACAGTCCATAAAAGTTATTTGAAAAAAAAAAATTAAATTTCATAAGAAAATAACTTCAAAAAAAAAAAAAACAATTACCGGCCAACCGGAAGTCGCCGATGATGCCGTCACCGGATCGTTTTGGGTCAAATTGAATCCTCCATATCTCCGTAAGTATTGATCGCAAAAATTTTTTGTTTAGCTATTTAGATTCAGAAAAAAAAACTCTATCATTTCATAAGAAAACATAATTTTTTTTTTTTCCGAATATTTTTCGACCCCAGGAACACTTTGCTCAGAAGGCCTGTCGACCCCCAAAGGGTTAAATGTCATCTGATGCTGTTCCTGATGAAGCTCTTTCAGCTCTTCAGTGGTTAGGTCTACCCTGTGCTCCTCCACCAACTCTTCCACATCCTCAACACTCACCTCCAATGGAGGATACTGAAGTGATTCTTCCAGAACTCTTAGGGTCAACTCAGTGTCCGAGGTCACTTCAAAGCTCTTTTCAAACACTGCTTTGGTGTACAGTTTTTTGAAGTTAGAAATGACCTGCTGGTCCATGGGCTGGATGAGAGGAGTGGTGTTAGGAGGCGAGAACTTCACTGTGATGAAACTGAACTCATCAGACAAATAGTCTTTCAAGTTGTGAGGATGTGCAGGAGCATTGTCCAGTACCAGGAGGCACTTGAGTGGCAATTTCTTTTCCAGGAGGTATTTCTTCACACTGGGGCCAAACACTCCAGTGAGCCATTCCAGGAAAATTGCAATTGTGACTCATGCCTTGGTGTTAGCCTTCCACAAGACACACAAATTATTCTTGTTCACATTGTGTTTCTTGAACATTCTGGGATTTTCAGAATGATACACCAGTAAAGGCTTCACTTTACAATCACCACTGGCATTGGCACAAAGCAAAAGAGTTAGCCTGTCTTTCACAGGCTTGTGTCCTGGCAGTGCCTTTTCCTCCTGAGTAATGTAGGTCCTCTTTGGCATTTTCTTCCAAGAGAGGCCTGTTTCTTCACAGTTAAACACTTGTTGGGGTTTGAATTTTTCAGTGTCTACAAACCCCTTAAATTCAGTCACAAACTTTTCAGCAGCACGTTTGTCTGAACTGGCTGCCTCACCATGCCTCACAACACTGTGTATGCCACTACGTTTCCTAAATCTGTCAAACCAGCCTTTGCTGGCTTTAAAATCACTTGCATCAACACTGGTTCCAGGCATTGTCTTGACAAGATCTGCGTGCAACTGCCTTGCCTTTTCACAAATTATCGCCATAGAAACACTATCACCCGCTATCTGTTTTTCATTGATCCACACCGCCAACAACTTCTCAACCTCATCCACTGCTTTTGATCTGTTTTTGGCAAACATGTTAACACCTTTTGCAACATCAGCTTCCTTGAGTTCTTTTCTCTTTGCTAGGATAGAGGTGATAGTAGATTTGTTTTTTCCGTACATTCTGGCAAGCTCCCCCACACGTACGCCACTCTCATATTTTTCAACTATCTCCTTCTTCACTTCGATGGTGTTCCTCACTTTCTTAGCCACAGGGGTGCCACTAGGAAGCTTCTTTGGACCCATGGTGACTTATTTCACAGTGACAATCACTAAACAAGCAATAAACACAATAAAATTATTGTGAAATGCTTGAATGAGCATGCTGGGTATTGTTCACTCAAGTGTAAACAAAGCTAGACTGGCTCACGACGCCTGCGAGGCTCGCAAGCGCGGGGCAGGCGGACAGGTCTGGGACGCGGGCCGATAATCAGGCAAAAATTGGGCCGAAAAAAGCGATCGATAATCGAGCCGGCCGATAATCAGACCAGCCGATTTCTGGGGGTCCACTGTACTTCATTATTAGTTGTCTGACGACAGACAGACAAAATTCACCATACGGTGGTCTGTTGCCGGTCTTTATTTGGTACATATTATATGCATTGAAATGTCCATGAGATGGAAGAAAAGTTTCATGTACCACTTGTAACTCTTACGAACACAATCGACAAAGCCAATCTGCATGTCACATTTGTCAACCAAACGCATGTTTTGTGTATAATCAATCACTGTTACTGGTTTTACAATACGTTCATTAGTCTCACTATCCACCTTGTCACTGTCTTTCATTTCATTAGGGTGAATGGTTGTCAACAATGTGACATCTCATTTGTCATGCCAACATAATGCCATGATGTCATTGGCAGCAAACACCTGCACCTCACCACCATGAGTGCCTGCGTTGAACCTGGGCATATGTTTACGATTAGAACGCACTGTGCCACACACATCTGTCATGTTCACTCACAAGAAATCACTGAGTAAAGGGCTTGTGTACCAGTTATCAGTATATAATGTATGCCCTTTACCAAGGTATGGTGCCATCATTGTTCTCACTACATCACCTGAGATACCCAGTAACATCCTGGTATCTTTCAATGTTTTTCTTCCCATGTATACAGTTATATCCAATACCAGGCCACTGTCACAGTCACAGAGTACAAACAGTTTTATACCAAAGCATTTTCTCTTGCTCGGTATAGTATACTGCTTGAACGACAGTCTACCTTTGAACAAAATCAAAGACTTGTCAATTACAAGATTCTTGAATGGATAAATGTACATGTTGAACTTTTGTTTTAGATGCATAAAAACATTTCATATCTTTTATAACCTGTCATTTCTGTCAGGCCTGGTTTTGTCAGAGAAGTACAACATATGTAACAGTAAGAAAAACCTGTTCACTGGGATGATTTCACTGAAGGCCGGGGTACAAATTAGCTGATCTGTGGACTAGTATGCTTTTATATTATGCTTATAGACATGAGGCATAAGCATTATTGTTGCAAAAAACAAATACATTTCAGCCACAGTTGTCTTTCCACCGGTGTAGTCTTGACTGTGGTGATATGATCGTATTTGCCATGGTGTACTCAAAATACTTGTTACTTTCCCTGACAATATTTTCCATCAGTGGCTGGTCAAAGAATAATTCAAAGAATTCCAGTTCATTTGCAGTTTCCAAGGGAACAAGTTGGTAGGATTCCACTTTGAGAGCCATCAAACTGATGGGGATTGGGAACAAAATTGGGATTTTGCTGCCAATCCCAGATGCGGTTTGCTGGTGGATACTGGACATTATAAGCTGGTTGTGGTGTGGTGGTGGATGACGCTCCACTTTGTCCTGGATCTTTTGAGTCAGCGGCGTGGGTCTCAGCCTGGGATGGTGGGATGGTGCGTCATGCGTGGCCGTGGCACTACCACCACCACCACTATCACCACCAATACCACCACCTACCGACGCCTGTGATTTATCCATACCAAGTGTAGCCACATTATCCTCACTTTCACTGTCTATTCCTGGTGTAGGGCCATGGGATGTACTCCGTCCCCTTAGAACTGCATATGGAACACTACCCGAGTGCATGTGGCGGCGTATATACTGATGCTTTACTGGTGAATATGATTCATCACTATCACTACTTGAATGGTCATCAAGAGCAATAAAATCAAAGTTCACGTCACTAGCATCACCATTACTAAAGTTTGAGGCCTGGCCACGCGAAATTATTAGTTTTCTCTTGCGCTGAGGTACCACTGAACGTGACTGAGACACGCCAGCACCCGAGGTAGAAGGTTGAGGATTGTCAGGATTTTCCGCACTCTTTTTGATATCCTGATCATTGCTTTCGGTTACAAATTGATCAAAACCATCGAATTCCTCTTCCTTTCCACTTCCATTAGAGTCAGAACTATCAGTTAGGAAGAGGAGACTCCCAATTCGCCTCGGAGTGAGAGCTGCCTTGCCGCAAGGCATTGTGAACAAAGCTTACTGAAGCGGCGTTCCAACAATGCCATGCGGGCGCCTAGATTTTTTGTTTACTGCGCACACTCACCACACAGACCCATTCTCTTAGATAATAGTAATAGTTTATTTGGACATGATACAAAGAGTTACAATGGGTTATGATATGTTATGAGGTGTACATGCCAAAAGCCCCTAATATGCAGGGCATTTTGGGCAGACTTAAAATTAACTTAAAACTATGGTAAGAATTTTAGTAAATAGTTTACAATATGAGTATAGTTGAGTATTTAAGCTATGAAATTTGAACATAGTTTAACCCTTTGGGGGTCGGTGCCGTACTAGTACGTTTTACGAGCAGGGGTTGGTGCCGTACTAGTACGCCCAAATTCTAGTGGCCTCAATTTAAGCAGAAAACGTCTGGTAGGCATACATATGAAAGAATGGGTCTCTGTGGTCAGTGTGCATATAAAAAAATTCTGCAGTACACACTGCATAATGAGAGAAAAAAAACTCTGACCGTTTTTTTCGATTAAAACAGCGAGTTTGCAGTCGATTTTCGTATGGTTTTTATTGATGTATTCTCGTTTTCTTGGTCTCATTTGATAGAATGGAAGATATATTACAGAAATAGAGATTATTTTGATTGGTTGACAATGACAAGTACCTTGAAATTGAGCTCAAAGTAGCGAAAATGTTCGATTTTTGACGATGTTCAAGAGTAAACAAATCACACCATGCCTCAATACACATCAACTGGCGAGTCTTATATTCATGCACAAGTGCTCTGATATTATTTATACCATTTTTACAATGATGCAGTTGTATACATAACAGTAAATCTTCTATTTTTTGTGAGAATAAAAATTCAAAATGAAAAGCAAAAGTAATGGAACAGGGGCCTGGAGACGTGACTAATGAACAGAGTACATGTTATTTTAGTGCCAGGAATGTCTGCCTTTTTTACTCTGGATCCTATTTTGAAATTGGCATCGTTTGAAATTTGTGTGAAATTGGAAAATTGCCATTTTCTGACCACTATTTTGGGCAGATGAAATTGGTAAATAGGCGGTTTCTTGTACTCAATCGATAGAAGAAATAGAGTTCTAGCGAAATAGCTATATTTTTAGGAGACTGAAACATTGGAATTTGTCGAAAATAGGGCTCAAAGTGGGCAAAATCGCCGATGCGTAAGTGTCGTGGCTACCGCTAACTTCGCGAAAGCATAATTCCATTAGTTTTCGATCAAATTTCATAATTTTGGTGGCGTTATGATCGGAAAAAGATTCTCTATCTTTTCATAAGAAAAAATTAATTTTTTTTTTTCCAAAATATTTTCGACCCCAGGAACACTTTCCTGAGAAGGCCTGTCGACCCCCAAAGGGTTAAACATGACATTTTTGAAACATAGTTTTATACTTTTGTTTTATTTATAAAATTAATTAAATCAGATTAAACAAATTAAATCAGTAATTTGTGTTGCAATAACAAATTATATGGTCATTAGATGAGTTACAAGGAGCACAATGGTACATAAGGATACATGAGGTATAAGTTTCAACATTTGTACTAGATTATATTTGATAAACTATTTCTCTTTGAGCAATTAAGTAAGGGATTTTGAGGCTAAATGGTAAGAATTATAGTAGACAGTTTACAATATAAGTACAGTGGTACCTCGGTTAACGATGGTCCCCAAACTCGTCCTTTTATGTACGTTTATTTTTTTAAATGCTTTTGTAAGTGTATTTTTGAGGGTCTAAAAGGACTAGTCTATTTTACATTATTCCTTATGGGGATAAATTCGTTTGGTAATGGCACTTGAACAGCATTCTGGAACAAAAAAATATCGTTAACCGAGGTACCACTGTATAGTTGAGTATTTAAGCTATGAAATTTAAACATAATTTGAACATGACATTTTTGAAACATAATAGTTTTATAATTTGGGATCATTTACAGTTTTATATGTCTACATAATAGAATGTAGGCCTATCAGCCTTCTTGTGCTAAATTTGAGGCCGCTAGAATTTTGGCATAGTACTACGGTTTGGACCCCCACCTCAAAGCTGTAGAACTACGGCACGGACCCTGAAAGGGTTAAGATAGAAAAAGTCACCAGCAGAAAAATATTTCCATTTCTATTCAGCCACTTCACAAAACTCAGGATTATTGAATCAATTTGAAATAATAAATAATAATTTTAAAATTGGACCCCAATGGACATAAGTTATTTTTACTTTTTTGATTATTCTAGGTAACAAAAAAGGCACAATCAGGATAACAATAACCCAGCACATTGTAAATGGTCCAAGTCGGACTGAAACATCGTTGTAAGCTCCTCTCTCCTTTTTTTATATATGGGGTTGTGTGTGTATTATTCTAGGTAAGTTTGGGGTGCAGGTGTAAATGATAATGGGAGCTCCGATTGAACTTTGTATAGAAAGGGTTTAGTTATAGGTAATAAATATTTTAAGAAAAAGAGGATAAATAAGTATACAAGATATGATGTGAGGGCGTAATGACAGTAGTTTGTTGGACTATGTATTGGTCGATAAAGACTGTTGAGTAGACTTCAGGCTGTACATGTTTATAGAGGGCCACAGATATATCAGATCACTTTTTAGTTATAGCTACAGTGGGAGTAAAAGGTAGATGGGATACAAGGAAAATAGAAGCAGTAAGTAAGAGAGAGGTGAAGGTTTATAAACTAAAAGAGGAGGCAGTTAGGGTAAGATATAAACAACTATTGGAGGAATATGGGCTAGTGAGAGTGTAGGCAATGGGGTCAAAGATGTATGGGGTAGATTTAAAAATGCAGTGTTAGAGTGTTCAGCAGAAGTTTGTGGTTACAGGCGAGTGGGTGTGGGAGGGAAGAAGTGCGATGGTGGAATGATGATGTAAAGAGAGTAGTAAGGGAGAAAAGTTAGCATATGAGAGGTTTTAACAACGTAGAAGTGATGCAAGGAGGGAAGAGTATATGGAGAGAAAAAGAGAGGTTAAGAGAGTGGTAAGCAATGTAAAAAGAGAGCAAATGAGAGAGTGGGTGAGATGTTATCAACAAATTTTGTTGAAAAATAAGAAAAGTTTTGGAATGAGATTAATAAGTTGAGGAAGCCTAGGGAACAAATGGATTTGACAGTTAAAAATAGGAGAGGAGAGTTATTAAATGGAGAGTTAGAGGTATCGGGAAGATGGAGGGAATATTTTGAGGAGTTGTTAAATGTTGATGAAGATAGGAAGCTGTGATTTCGTGTATAGGGCAAGGAGGAATAACATCTTGTAGGAGTGTGGAAGAGCCAGTTGTGAGTGTGGGGAAGTTCGTGAGGCAGTGGGTAGAATGAAAGGGGGTAAGGCAGCTGGGATTGGTGGGATAAAGATAGAAATGTTAAAAGCAGTTGGGGATATAGTTTTGGAGTGGTTAGTGCTATTATTTAATAAATGTATGGAAGAGGGTAAGGTACCTAGGGATTGGCAGAGAGTGTGTATTGTTCCTTTGTATAAAGGCCAAAGGGGGCAAAAGAGAGTGCAAAAATTATAGGG